>ML112007.1:46726-114843 GCA_003697995.1 Taxidea taxus jeffersonii | reverse complement strand
AAGCTCTAGCAGTTTTGGAGTGGAGCCTTTTGGGTTTTCCACATATAGTATCATATCATCTGCAAAGAGCGATAGTTTGACTTCTTCTTTGCTGATTTGGATGCCTTTAATTTCTTTTTGTTGTCTGATTGCTGAGGCTAGGACTTCTAGTACTATGTTGAATAGCAGTGGTGATAGCGGACATCCCTGCCGTGTTCCTGACCTTAACAGAAAAGCTCTCAGTTTTTCTCCATTGAGAATGATACTTGCGGTGGGTTTTTCATAGATGGCTTTGATAATGTTGAGGTATGTGCCCTCTATCCCTATGCTTTGAAGAGTTTTGATTAGGAAGGGATGCTATACTTTGTCAAATGCATTTTCAGCATATTGAGAGTATCATATGGTTCTTGTTTTCTCTTTTGTTAATGTATTGTATCACATTGATTGATTTGCAGATGTTGAACCAACTTGCTGCCCTGGAATAAATCCCACTTGGTCGTGGTGAATAATCCTTTTAATGTACTGTTGGATCCTATTGGCTAGTATTTTGGAGAGAATTTATGCATCTGTGTTCATCAAGGATATTGGTCTGTAATTCTCTTTTTTGATGGGATCCTTTTCTGGTTTTGGGATCAAGGTGATGCTGTCCTCATAAAATGAGTTTGGAAGTTTTCCTTCCATTTCTATTTTTTGGAACAGTTTCAGGAGAATAGGAATTAAGTCTTCTTTAAATGTTTGGTAGAATTCCCCTGGGAAGCCATCTGGCCCTGGGTTTTTGTTTGTTTGGAGATTTTTGATGATGTTTCAATCTCCTTACTGGTTATGGGTCTATTCACGTTTTCCATTTCTTCCTGATTCAGTTTTGGGCCATTTATATGTCTCTAGGAAAGTATCCATTTCTTCCAGATTGTCAAATTTGTTGGCATAGAGTTGCACATAATAGGTTCTTATAATTGTTTGTATTTCTTTGGTGTTGGTTGTGATCTCTCATCTTTCATTCATGATTTTATTTATTTGGGTCCTTTCTCTTTTCTTTTTGATAAGCCTGGCCAGGGGTTTATCAATCTTATTAATTCTTTCAAAGAATCAGCTCCTAGTTTTGTTGATTTGTTCTATTGTTTTTTTTTTTTGGTCTCTATTTCATTGATTTCTGCTTTGATCTTTATTACTTCTCTTGTCCTGCTGGGTTTAGGCTTTCTTTGTTGTTCTTTCTCAAGCTCCTTTAGGTGGAGGGTTAGGTTGTGTATTTGAGACCTTTCTTGTTTCTTGAGAAAGGCTTGTATCACTATATATTTTCCTCTCAGGACTGCTTTTGCTGTCACCCACAGATTTTAAACCATTGTGTTTTCATTATCATTTGTTTCCATGATTTTTTTCAATTCTTCTTTAATTTCCTGGTTGACCCATTCATTCTTTAGAAGGATGCTGTTGAGTCTCCATGTATTTGGGTTCTTTCCAAATGTCCTCTTGTGATTGAGTTCTAGCTTCAGAGCATTGTGGTCTAAAAATATGCAGGGAATGATTCCAATCTTTTGATACCTGTTGAGACCTGATTTATGACCCAGGATGTGATCTATTCTGGAGAATGTTCCATGGGCACTAGAGAAGAATGTGTATTCTGTTGCTTTGGGATGGAATGTTCTGAATATATCTGTGATGTCCATCTGCTCCAGTGTGTCATTTAAGACCTTTATTTCCTTGTTGATCTTTTGCTTGGATGATCTGTCCATTTCAGTGAGGGGCGTGTTATAGTCCCCTACCATTATTGTATTCTTGTCAATGTGTTTCTTTGATTTTGTTATTAATTGGTTTATATAGTTGGCTGCTCCCATGTTAGGGGCATAGATATTTAAAATTGTTAGATCTTCTTGTTGGACAGACCCTTTGAGTATGATATAGTGTCCTTCCTCATCTCTTATTATAGTCTTTGGCTTAAAATCTAATTGATCTGATATAAGGATTGTCACCGCAGCTTTCTTCTGATGTCCATTAGCATGGTAAATTGTTTTCCACCCCGTCACTTTCAATCTGGAGGTGTCTTCAGGTCTAAAATGAGTTTCTTGTAGACAGCATATTGATGGTTTTTTTTTTTTTTATCCATTCTGAAACCCTGTGTCTTTTGATTGGGGCATTTAGCCCTTTTACATTCAGGGTAACTATTGAGAGATATGAATTTAGTGCCATTGTATTGCCTGTGAGGTGAGTGTTACTGTGTATTGTCTCTGTTCCTTCCTGATAATACTTTTAGGGTCTCTCTTTCCTTAGAGGACCTCTTTCAATATTTCCTGTAGAACTGGTTTGGTGTTTACAAATTCTTTCAGTTTTTGTTTGTCCTGGAAGCTTTTTATCTCTCCTTCTATTTTCAATGATAACCTAGCTGGATAGAGTATTCTTGGCTGCATGTTTTTCTTGTTTAGTACTCTGAATATGTCATGCCAGTTCTTTCTGGCCTGCCAGGTCTCTGTGGATAAGTCTGCTGCCAATCTAATATTTTTACCATTGTATGTTACAGACTTCTTGTCCCGTGCTGCCTTCAGGTATTTCTCTTTGTCGCTAAGACTTGTAAATTTTACTATTAGATGCTGGGGTGTGGACCGATTCCTATTGATTTTTAGGGGTGTTCTCCGTACCTCCTGGATTTTGATTCTTGTTCCCTTTGCTATGTTAGGGAAATTCTCTACAATAATTCTCTCCAGTATACCTTCTGCTGCTCTTTCTCTTTCTTCTTCTTCTGGAATCCCAATTATTCCAATGTTGTTTTGTCTTCTTTTATCACTTATCTCTCGAATTCTCCCCTTGTGGTCCAGTAGTTGTTTGTCTCTCTTTTGCTCAGCTTCTTTATTCTCTGTCATTTGGTCTTCTATATCACTAATTCTTTCTTCTTCCCCATTTATCCTAGCAGTAAGAGCCTCCATTTTTGATTGCACCTAATTAATAGCTTTTTTGATTTCAACTTGATTAGATTTTAGGTCTTTTATTTCTCCAGAAAGGGCTTTTATTTCTCTGGACAGGGTTTCACTAA
This sequence comes from Taxidea taxus jeffersonii, assembly GCA_003697995.1. Taxonomy (NCBI): domain Eukaryota; kingdom Metazoa; phylum Chordata; class Mammalia; order Carnivora; family Mustelidae; genus Taxidea; species Taxidea taxus. Next base: position 111,842 of record ML112007.1, on the reverse strand, counting down.
TATCTTCCATGCCTTTTTCTAGCCCAGCTAGAACCTTGAGAATCGTCGTCCTGAATTCCAGATCTGACATATTACCAATGTCTCTCTTGATTAGGTCCATAGCCTTTGGTACTGCCTCCTGTTCTTTTTTTTGTGGTGAGTTTTTCCACCTTGTCATTTTGTCCAGATAAGAATATATGAAGGAGCAAATGTAATACTAACAGGGTGGGAAAGACCCCAGGAAGATGTGCTTTAACCAAATCAGAAGAGACCCCAAATCGTGGGGGGGGGGAGAAAGGGGGTAAAAAGAAGCTCAGAAAAGAAAAAAAATTAAAAAAAAGAGAACACAAATAAAGAAAAAAATATATTAAAAAAGTAAAAAAAATATATATGTGTGTTAGACTGGTGACTAGAACAGGGTTACCGACTTAATTTTGGGAGTATTTTGGTCTCTTAGAAGAAACCACCTCCCAAAATTTTAAAGAATGCAAAACATATATAAGGGTAAACACAATGAAGGGATGGAATATGAATATAAAGATTAAAGAAAAAAAAAACTATTTTTTTTTTTTCCCCAACAAAGGAGTTGATAAGGTAAGTTGGTAGGGAGAATTAAAAAAAAAAAATGCGGAGAGAACTTCCTTGGGCTGGAGACTAGATCAAGCCCGGTACTAGATTTGGGGTGTATTTTGGTCTATTAGAAGAAGTTTTACCCTCAATTTTTAAGAAGAAAAAAGAAAAAAAAAAAACCCTATGTGTATACAAAGAATAAAGCTAGATACAGTGAAGGATAAAATATGACTCTGATAATACAGGTTCAAAAAAGATTTATGCAGATTAATTTTTAACTTCACTTATTCACATTTGAGCTACATATACTTTTATATTTGCTAACTTCCATCTAAATGAAAATTCCAAAGAAAATAGAGAGTTTCTTTTGGTATTTGCCCCATTTGCATATATGAAGTGATTTTCATTGAAACTCTATGCTTAGAAACATTTGAGTTTTCTAAGATTATTTAGTGAATACACTAATATGTAGGTGTTGTTAAGTATCTGTTAGGAGCAGGTGACAGAAATAGAGAGTATTTTTGCTTTTGGGGATTGGCTGTGAAGAAGAGATACCTACCAGTGAGGATTATTAAGTTTTAGATAGTATTAGAGAGTAAGATCATAGACTGCTCTAAGAGTAAACTTACGGAATAAATATATGCAAATAAAAGGTACCATAGCTCAGTTTCTTTTACTTAGAGGTCACAGAGACATTTGTCTTACAGATAGGCTCTTAAATGGTCTATTTTTTTGAATTATTCTTTTTTTTTTAAAGATTTTATTTATTTATTTGACAGACAGAGATCACAAGTAGGCAGAGAGGCAGGCAGAGAGAGAGGAGGAAGCAGGCTCCCCACCAGGAAGACAGCCTGATGTGGGGCTCGATCCCAGGACTCTGGGATCATGACCTGAGCCGAAGGAAGAGGCTTTAACCCACTGAGCCACCCAGGCACCCTTAAATGGTCTATTTTTAAGGGAGGAAAAACTTATGTACTTTAGCATCCTTATTGTAGTTTCATGTTTAATAGAAAACAAATTATGGAATATTTAATTCAAGGAGAAATAATTATAAAGGTTCTTGGGATGATGAAAAAAACACCACCAATAAAAATAGTAATCACTAATACTATTAAGTACTTAAAACAGTTTTTCAAAGGGCTCTGTATACATTATATCAGTTAGTCCTTCCATGAATTCTATGAGATAGCCAGTATTTTTATCCACATTTTATAATGAGAGGACTAAGCCATAAAGAGTGACAGATAATAATTGGTATAAAAGAGAATCAAGCTTGGATAGTAACAATCTAAAGTCCATCCTGTATACTGTATTGCTGACCTAGCAGTAAAGGAAAAATGACAGATTATTCATTTATGCATAGAGAAAGTTTCAAATATAACTCACTCAGGATAAAATTAAAGCCTGCATTTATAAGAACAATTATTATATAGTATAGGAAATATGACATTAATGTTGGTTGGTGACAAAATGTTTTTACTATGTGAAAGCTTTAATTATCATTGCAGTAATATAATAATAAAGTATAAGGAAAATAAGTACCAGAAATAATTTATAATACTTCTTAACTGTAAAAACGAGAAATTGCTTTTATGGTAAGCTTTTAAAAATGGGTCAATTAAAATATCCTTAATTGTCTATTGCAATAACTTGTGAAAATCAAGTATAATCTAGCAAAAAGCCTACAAATAACACAATAGAAAATTCAATTAGAGAGACAAAGAAAACCACATAGCCTACTTGTATTTAGTTAATATTATGTTGAGTATACTTTGAGAATGAAGGATTTGAGGTAATGATTCAAACGAGTACAATTTCAAGTTCAAAAAAATGGCTACAAATAGAATTAGGGAAAACTTTGATAATATTTACAGATGACGCATGGCAAATAAGCGAACAACTTGAGAATAGCATAAAACTAATGACTTTGAACTCAACTACAGTCAAGCCTTGATTAACTGGCATAATTGGAGTGATGAATAGATTGAAAAGAGACCACAAATTACCCAGAATTGTGGGTAAAACAAAACTATAAAACTAAAACAATATGACACAAAATAAATTTATTAGTAAACTAGTATTTCAGAACACAGTCCACAGATATTATCCAAAAGTGTAAAAGTAATACAAGCACTTTGATTTAGGGCCATATAAATTGCCAAAAAATAATGGGCTTTTTAACAATCTCTTAGCAAGATCCCTTATATTCATGAGACTTGAACTGAGCAGACATATCTCCTTTCTCTTCCATTGTTTGCCCTTACCTAGGTTCAACCGAAATCCTTGGACTTCAATTTTAGAATATACTGCTGTATGGGCTGAGGAACAAGGAGAGCCTAGTCTGTCAGGCTATCTTAGTTACTACAACAATATCTTTTGGTATCTAGATGTTTTATTGATTTATAATAATTTTAATTTCTTCTAAATACACTCTCTCTAGTTGGTTATAACCTTAGTAATCTTCTACCAGATAATCAAGAGTTGAGTGTCCTCCCCAATAGGTAGTCATTTAGGTAATCTCTAGAGGAAATTTACCTTTGTTTCTATAAAATTTTTACATAAACTCTTTGTGCATAAATTGATATTTAGGTAAAACTCTGGGAATAGTGTCTCATTTGCTTCAGAAAACAAAATCTTTGAAGTTTCTTTTTTTTTAAGATTTTTATTTATTTATTTGACAGAGATCACAAGTAGGCAGAGAGGCAGACAGAGAAAGAGGAAGGGAAGCAGGCTCCCTGCTGAGCAGAGAGCAGGATGCAGGGCTCAATGCCAGGACCCTGGGATCATCATGACCTGAGCCGAAAGCAGTCTTTAACCCACTGAGCCTCAGAGGTGCCCTGAAGTTTCTTTTTAAAGACACTCTCAAATTGGTTGTTATGAAATAGCTACCTAAAAATATTTCTTAAATTGAGTTACTGAACAGAAGATGAATTTCTGAATTAAAAACAAACACAGAAATAAACTAATTTTATCTCTATCATATTTTAGAAAGATTTTATAGTGATTGGTGAGAAAAAAAAACAAACCTGAATGATCATTTTTGCAACCAAGAAAACTATTGTAGTGAGCTGACCAAGGCCTCTTGGCACCAACTCACTAGAACTTAGTCTAGAAGTTGGATTTCTTAATGTGCCTTTTTATGTTATTTAATGTTGCATTTGCAGCTCCCAAATTGACTTTTTTTTATGATAGGCCTCATTTTTTAGGATAGCTTTAGATTTATAGAAAATTGAAAAGATAATACTGTTGCCATATGTACCACACTCCGCTTTCTCTATTATTCGCATCTTCTGTTAGTATGGTACAGTCATTGTAGTTAATAAACCAATAGCAATACCTTATAAGTACCTTATTTACTCAGATAGTAACTCTTTAGTTCTAAAATAAATTAATTTTACAGGCTGCTTATTAGTGCTCTTGGGTAAGGAGGAAAAAAGTGTTCTGTGGTAAAATAAGCTTAAGAAATGCTAAGTAGGGTGCCTGGGTGGCTCAGTGGGTTAAAGCCTCTGCCTTCAGCTCACGTCATGATCTCAGGGTCCTGGGATCCTGGGAGCCCCACATCGGGCTCTCTGCTCCGTGGGGAGCCTGCTTCCCCCCTCTCTTTGCCTGTCTCTCTGCCTACTTGTGATCTCTGCCTGTCAAATAAATAAATAAAATCTTTAAAAAAAAAAAAAAGAAATGCTAAGTTAAACAAAGTTAGACATATTCCCAGCCTGAAGAATTCAGAGTCCTAATGGGTGTGTAACTGGAATCTCAAAGTGGAATTAGGGATGTCATATTTTCCAAAATGATTGGGTAACTGAAAATTTCAAAGGACATATTCTGAGGGAACACCCTTTGGAAAATGCTGCCCTATACGATGGCCTATCACATAATTTAGTATAGATCTGAAAGTGTTTAACTCAGTTTCATTAGAATTCATCTCTGAAAGTACGGTTGAGAGATTGCTAACAGTGCTTAGGAACTAAGCAATTTGGCTAAGGATGTATGGATGAAGGGAAAATCTATTTTTTGCGTATTGTTTTGTATCTTTAAAAATTTTGTGTCAAATATATGCATGACTTATTCAAAAACTAACAGAGTAGTATAAATTGAAATACTCTGTCTGTCCTGGAAAAAAAATATTGACTGTGTAAATATGGATTATGCTACTATAACTGTTACAGTATGTGTCAGTAACAATAAAACATTGTTGCTAACTGAAATCATACACATATCCTCAAATATGAGTTGATAAATTATTTAATATAAAATTATCAAGATGAGAATATTTTAGAAAATAACCAATACAAGTTGTTCTTATATAAGGTCATATTAAGAAATCAGAAAATTATACTCAGAAGACATGCATATCTATAACTTAATAGAATGACTAATGTAGTATATCTGATTGATTATAGTTTGGGCCTTAATATAAGTAATATGTTTTTAAAAGTTAGTTATGCTAGGGACGCCTGGGTGGCTCAGTTGGTTAAGCGGCTGCCTTTGGCTCAGGTCATGATCCCAGCATCCTGGGATCGAGTCCCACATCGGGCTCCTTGCTTGGCAGGGAGTCTGCTTCTCCCTCTGCCTCTGCCTGCCTCTCTGTCTGCCTGTGCTCACTCTCTCTCTCTAACTAATAAATAAATTTAAAAAAAATCTAAAAAAAAAAAAAAGGTTGGTTATGCTGGAGAAATTAACCCAAATTTGCCAAAAAAATCAAAGTAAGGGTTCATTAAATAATATGTTTTACAATAAGGGATTCATCATAATTTAGCTTCAGTACAAAAAGCAACTTTCTCAACGATTTCATTGGGAAATGTCTGTCCAAATAAAACTGTAGAATACTTGCCTAGAGGAGCTTATACTATAGCATTTTATTTTGATTTACAAAAATCAAATAATAACCTATTATTTTTTTTCTTTTCCACATATTTATATTGTTATTACACTATCATTGTTATCATTGTACAATATGGTCTTGAAAAGTATGGATTTACTGTTGCTACTTTTGTGCTCGCTTTGGCAGCATATATATTGTTGTTGCCCCTTTACAAAACAGAGGATGGACACAGCAACCAAGAAGTGTTTCCTAGGTTACCCAGGTCACTGTCAGTTCCAGTTCCAGTTCTCCTGACCCAGCTCTTTGGTACCTCCTGTGAATATCATGATCCCTGATCGTAGCTGCAGCGTAATTATACAAAGCCTCAATAATAAGAAATTCAAGCAGAATTAATTAAAAGAGAAAAAGATGATATTACATATTTTTTTAAGTAACAATGTCTAAGGAATTTCACAATCTCTTCAGAATCATAGCACAATGAGAACTGATTCTCAGAATGATCACCCAAAGGAGATGTTAAATTTTGATCTGCAGCCTCTATTAATTAACTCAGGAAAATGGAAGACTGTATTTTGTGGAAGTTTTCAGGTGGCACCAATTTTCGTGAGTGCTCAACTACCAAGAAACTGAACCCAAACCAATTTTACCAGTTCATCCCAATTTTATTCCTGCACATTCCAGTGCATTTTCTACGGAAGATTGCAGATTCCTAGAGTGCAGCAACCATGTGGTCCTCATCGAGTGTTGTCATGATACCTGTGTGATTCATACATGTCGTGATACCCATGTGATACGTACATGTCATGATACCCGTGTGATACGTACACGTTGGGATGCCTGTGTGAGACGTTTGTGTCAGGATCCCTGAGTGAGACACGTGTGTCGGGATGCCTGTGTGAGACTCGCACGTCGGGATGCCTGTGTGAGACGTACGCGTCGGGATGCCTGTGGAGACGTTCGCGTCAGGATGCCTATATTTGTCTTGAATTCAGAAGCTCTCTTTGAGAATATTTACCTTTACATTCTAAGAAAGTGTAAGTACTTGTAATATTTGGGACATTCTTTACCTAAAAGGAAAAGAGTCTTATTAAATATATATCTCCTAAACTTAAAATAAGAGTAAGTGCATTCCTAGTTGTGTGTGTGTGTGTTTAAAGATTTTATTTATTTGGCAGAGAGAGAAACAGTGAGAGAAGGAACATAAGCAGGGAGAATGGGGAGAGAGAAGCAGACTTCCCACTGAGCAGGGAGCCTGATGTGGGGCTCCATCCCAGGACCCTGGGATCAAGACCTGAGTTGAAGGCAGATGCTTAACACACTGAGCCACCCAGGCGCCCACTAGTTGTGTTTTTTAAATGAAATTTTTCAAACTAATAGGAACTTTTTTTTGGTAGAGATTTATTTATTTATTTGACAGACAGATATCACAAGTAGGCAGAGAGGCAGGTGGGGGCGGGGGAAGCAGGCTCCCCACTGAGCAGAGAGCCTGATATGGGCTCCATCCCAGGATCCTGAGATCTCGACCTGAGCAGAAGGCAGAGGCTTAACCCACTGAGCCACCCAAGCATCCCTCCTCTCTTTGTTTTTGTGGGGGAAAAACCCTTCTCTTGATTTTATTTTTTTAAAGATTTTATTTATTTATTTGACAGGCAGAGATCACAAGTAGGCAGAGAGGCAAGCAGAGAGAGAGAGGTGGATGCAGGCTCCCTGCTGAACAAAGAGCCCAATGCGATGCTAGATCCCAGGATCCTGGGATCATGACCTGAGCTGAAGGCAGAGGCTTTAACCCACTGAGCCACCCAGGCGCCCCTAGGAACTTTTTTATATACCATCTACTGTCATCTCTCTGCAGTCAGTGACTGATTTAAGTACAAAGTGAAAACAGCAAATTAATAAAAATCTCAAAACTAACTTTTTGTGTCATAAGAAGTTTAGACATATTCTGGAGATAGGAGACCCATTTTAATATATAAATATATCAAATAGGTTGAATACCTCAAACTTACACAATGTTATATGCCAATTACTTGAGGTTAGTAGTATGAATTTTCTTTTAGGTATATCAGGAATGGCAAATAATTAGCTGTGAATGCAAAATAGAGTATCTGAGCCTTGGGAGCATATGTTTCTGACAGAATGTGTGATCATATGTGAAGAAAACTGCACTTCATCATAAATGTTATTGTGGCAAAGGCAGCACTACAGGATTTCCCAAAATTTCCTTTCAGCTGAAGTGATGGGGAAAGATTTTAAGAAATGGGAAGAATTTTTGTTGGTCCTGGCAGTAATGAGTGAGGATTATAGCTGTGTGGAGAGGGAGGAGGAGGTCATTCTACCTACATAAGCAAGGTAAGCAAAGGCAGGGCGGCAGGTTGGTTACTTGTTGAGCTTTGATTGGCTCTAGCGGGAGGCTTGGGAGAGCAGCAAGAAGTGCTAAGTAGGAAGGATGGGCTAGATGTGGGGAAGGCGATAAAGAAAAACTTCTCCTAGAAGTGCTAGAAGTTTCATTATTTGTTATCATGTTTTCCCATTTATTCTGTGTATCTTTCTGTGGCCAGCAGAGTAATGCCTCCTCCCGTACCCCCCTCCAAAGATGTCAGCTTCCTACTGCCTGGAACCTGTGACTATGTTACCCACATAATGTGACAGGTGAAAGAGGAAGGCATCGTGTAGTAGGCTGAATAATATTCCCAAAGATGTATCTAGGTCCTAATCTTTTTGGATCTTCTGAATATTGCCTCATATGGCAGATAGAGTTTATAGCTCTGATTCAGTTAAGGATGTTGCGATGCAGAGATAATCCTAGATTATCCACATGAGCCCTATATGCTTACACAAGCAAGTGTCCTCATAAGAAGGAGGAAGAGGCTGTGTGAAAGAAGAGTCAGAGAAGATGCTAAGCTGCTGGCTTTGTTCATACAGGAAGGGGACATGAGTCAAGGGTTGAAAGAAATGTAGCTATAGACACCAAAAACAGCAAGGAAATAGATAAATTCTAGAGCTTCTGGAGGGAAAATAGCCCTGCTAACACCTTGACTTGAGCCCCTTAGGACTCTTTCAGATTTGTGGTCACCAGAAATGTTAAGGGGATAAATTTCCATTGTGTAAGGCACCAAGTTTGTTGTAATTAGCCACAGAAGATTAATACATGTAAGGCATACATTGGGTGCTCATAAAGTTGTTGGAAAGCCTGGACTGGTCTATAGTGGGCTTCTAGGAATGATTAACCTTAGGCTGCTATCAGAACACAAGAAGCTACTACCGTAACTCTTGTCCAGTTGCCAGGAAACTCTTTTGCATGACAGCCTCAAAATTGAGGAAAGACCATAGGAATATGTCTTCTAGTCATCACCTCTATTGGGACAACTCCCTCTTGACACACAGAAAGCTAAAAAATGGGCACAGGACTCTGCTATATTAAAATCTGTTGGACTGCAGTAAGACTTTGCTGTCGGAGGAGGGAAGGAAAACAATACAGTCAGTCAAGAAGATGTCCCTCACTGCATTTTCACTTTCCAGATACCTCAACAGTTTTACTGAGCAGACTGGGAAATAAGAGGTTTTAGCTTTCCGGTTTTTACAGCAGTAAAAATTTAACCCAGAAAGATGAAGAGAAAAATCTTCAGAGTTTACCGCAAAGGGTTTGAAGTTATCTATAGACTGTTCTAGGCTCCATCATTCCCTATGTTTTGATAGAATTACTTTCTAAGCAGTATGAATTAATAAAATAAAGTCAGTTAATGCAACAACTTGGATAGAACAACTCTTGTTTAGGGAGCATCACATAACGTCAAGATGGGCTAATACTAAAGGAAGGAAAAACTAGGCCCTTGCTCTTATGGAGAATATGTGCTTAATGCAAAATGGAACTGCTCCGTACATGTGGTTAATATAGGATAAAGTATGTTCAGAAGTTCTGAGTGATAAAAATAAGTTGGAAATGAATTCAAAGCCTTCATTTGGGAGGAGGGTTTTCAAAGCAGAGATTGTTTCTCTGAGAAGAGAAGAATATGTATTTCTGGATGATGGAGGACACAGCTTTTGTGCGGGATGGAAGCAGGAATGATTATAGTTATATGAGTGATTTTGGGTGGTTGGTTCACAAGTCCGTATGGAGAAGTTTCAGGAAAGAAAGTGCTGAGGTTGATGTGGTTGCTAAGTAGCCAGGAAGTTCAAATTGAGGAACTAATTTTTCTTAGTAAAGTTGTTATGACTTATTAAGATCATTGGGATAAGCTATGAGAAAGGAAGTTAGGAAACAACACTACAATGCTTATTTCACGATGCTGAGATGGCATCCAAAGGGCAAAAGGCAACGCTTTCATCAACTCCTGATGAGGTTTGACTGAAAAGAGACCATGCCGCAGATATGCATGCAGCTCTCTTCCTTGGCTTTTTAAAGTACAATTAATATAAGACATGGTTTAACAAGGCAGTACATAAAAGTATAAAATAAAAATTAAAAGCCTCTCTCACACTCTATCTCATCTCTGGATCTTCTTTCTAAAGTTACTGCTATTAGCTGCTTTTTACGTGTTTTTTTGGAAAGGCTTTCTCCGCCATAAAGACCAGATACATGTACAAAATGGGATCATGGCATAGGCACAGTACTTACCCCATTCACTGAGTTCTTTTAATACCAACACATTGAGATCTAACCCATTTTTGGTAATGACCCCATGGAATTTCCTGGTGTAGCTTTCCTGTGATATATGCAACCAGTCCAATGCTGCAGGATTTTTATGCTGAACTTTTGACCCATCTGTCTATCTACCTTTCTGAGCTCATCTCCTTTTCTCTTGGTGTTCACTCTGCTCCAGTCACACCAGACTCCTGCATATTCTGCAAACACAGGAGTAATAGTCCTGCTTGTGCAGGAACATTCTTCTGCCTAGAATGCTCTTCCTTTAGGTATCAACTTGCTCCCTTCTTCCACACCTAAGCTCACATTTTAACTTCTTGGTAAGACCTCATCTGTGATAACACTGTTTAATATTATAACCCTGTCCTACTCCTATTCTACTTCCTGTTCAAATTTTTCTTCATGTAACACTTTACTGTCTAAAATATTACATACTGGTTTATTTTGTCTCTTTTTTCACTGAAATCTTTTTTATGTTGTTTTTTATGTTTTATGTTGTTACAAATACCTTTATGAGCAAAGAATTGCTAGACATCTTATGTCCAGACAAGAATGTTATCTTAAAATCTTATTTCTCTTTAATATTATTTATTGTTTAGGGGCACCTGCGTGGCTCAGTGGGTTAAAGCCTCTGCCTTCAGCTCGGGTCATGATCCCGGGGTCCTGGGATCGAGCCCCCCATTGGGCTTTCTGCTCAGCATGGAGCCTGCTTCCTCCTCTCTCTCTGCCTGCCTCTCTGCCTTCTTGTGATCTCTGTCTGTCAAATAAATAAAATGGAATCACATCCATGCTCTGGATATTTCCCATTTGATTTTCAAATATCCCCTAAAACTGTAGACTTCCCTTTGGTAAATGTGTTACTTAAGTGTATATTCCTTTAAAATTCATAATTATAGGGGTGCCTTCCTGCCTCAGTCAGGAGGGTATGTGACTCTTGATCTCAGGGTTGTGAGTTAAAGCTCTATATTTGGTGTAGAGATTACTAAAAAAATAAATAAATAAAACTTTTAAAAAAGGGGGGAAAGCATAATCATAGCTCATGGTAGACACCCGTTTAAAAAGAACTGAATCAGTCGAATAAATAAATCCTACCTCTTCTCTTGATAAAGGGATAAAGTTAATGTAGTCCTACTTTGATAATTATTCTTAAACACCTTTTTTTAGGTAATACATGGCCTAGTGAGAGAAAATCATTTGCACAAAAAAAGTTCTAATTGTAACTGAAATTATTTTCTGTGGTAGTTTAGATTCTGTGTACCCAAAATGAAAAGAAATAGTTATCTAAATGATATAGATGATAACAGCTTTCAATGGACAGTGTTGTTCCAATATTCAGTAAGTAATAGTTTTGAGCATTATGACTGCAATAAATCTATATCACTTTCACTTCAGTTTTTTACAGTTGCAAAAATTTGCCACAAATTTCGTCAGGAATCTTGGAATGACATAGCAGAATGCATTAACAAAATCTCTAACTCTTTTGATAATAAGTGTTTTCAGAGCTTATAAATTCCTCCCCTTCACGAGAACATTTATGTTATTAATATTAAAAAATTCAGATTAAATTATTTTCATGGTAGTTTTGTATATTCTATTAAGCCATACCAAATATGAATAACATTAATATGTTAACTTTTATTTTTCAAATTGGCATCAATCTTAAGTATACTTTGGAGAACAAACATTCAAATAACTTGGTATCTCATAAAGTATGAGATGAGTTAAATCTGTCCACCTCACAGGCACAGGTATGGAGGGCTTATTTCATAGCATTAATTGAAACTATAGAATACAGATAGGAATGTAATATAATTGCAGAGATATAGTGTTCCCCAAAGAATGGCCTGTACCAAGCCATTTATCATCCATAATCAAGATGCAAAGAAGTTGTAATGTATTGTGATACCATCCTTCAGTACCCATGATTAAGTCACACGAAAATGGCACAAAGACCAGGAAACCAGCTAGACATTCACCAGAGGCATTTATATTCAATCTTCGAGAGCTGCAGTTGATTTCCATTAATTAGTGAATATTTTATTATCTAGTATTCTGTTATTTTTAATAAAACAATCCTTTAAAAAATATTAATAGCAAATATGTGAATTATATTTTTAATTAGAAAAATAATGAGCTTGTACTGGTAAGCTGTTTCTTATTATATGTTCTGTGCTTTCACACTTAACAGTTACTTAATTATTTATAAATTTATAAATTCTTTCTCATTTGATGTCTTTGTAATTTTTGAGTAGTGTTAGATGTTGAATGGGAACCTAATTATAAAATAAATGTAGTTATTCGTTATATATGGCCACTAAAAACATTACTGTTAGCCTGTTAGAGCCTCTGGTCAGTTTTTCTCAATACTGAATTCTAATGAACACTGTAAACTCACAATTTTGCATGAATTTATATGTAGTGATAACCTCAGTGAAATTATGTATATATATTTGTTTATCAACAATTACATAGTTTCTGTTCTGTGCCAGGTAATACACCAAGGACTGAAGGTATCAACATGGAATAAGATACTTCTTCCTCACTGAGCATTGTAGCCTTGATAATTGTCCCTTAAGAGGTCCACATTCTAATCTCTGGAATATGTGAATGTAACCATATATCTGGTTAAAGACTTTGTAGATGTGAACACGCTAAACCTCTTGGGAATAACCTGGGATTATTTGGATGTATTGAGGTGGATCCACATGCAGTTATGTTTATCCTTGTAAGATGTAGGAACAGGGAGATGTGACACAGATTTAAGAGGAGAAGACAGTGTGATAATGGAGGCAGTGATTGAAGTTTTATGAGTGCCAGCCAGGGAATATGGCTGTCACCAGGAACCGGAAGAAGCAAGGAATAGATTCTCCCCTAGTAGATATTGAAGGAGCCAAGCCCTGCCAGCCCGTTGATTTTGGCCCAGTTATACTGATTTCAGACTTTCAGACTCCAGAAATGTGAGAACATAAACATGTGTGGTGTTTTTAATTGCCACATTTGTGGTAATTCATTGCAACAGTCACAGGAAGTGAATATCCTGGGTACTCAACATTTAGTGAAAGAGACAAACACAAAGAACAAATAATGATGGTGTAAGGAAAATCCCAGCAAAGGTATACAGGAAAGGAAATGGGAATACAGAGGTGGAGCATTAGCTCTGGCAGATGTTCTTTAAAGCTACTTAGAAGATGTGAACTGAGGCTTGAAGTAAAAATAAGAGTTTTCAAACCAAGAAGAAAGAGCAAAAATGCAGAAACAAACCAACAAAAAAAGCATGATGAGCTTTATAATACAAAACTATACTTTGAAATGTATATTTTATTTCAGGAAATATTAAACCCTAAAGTAATTTTCATGGATTTTTAAAATTTTGATTCATTATATTTATCAAAGAGTGCAAGGCATAAATAAGTCACAGGAATGAAAAAGTACAGCATAGCAGATATAGTCAATAATTCTGTAATAGTTTTGTTGGGTGACAGATGGTAACTACACTTAGACTAGTGAGCATTGTGTTTGTAATTGTTGAATCACTATATTAGACAGCTGAAACCAATATATGTCAGCTATACTTCAATTAAAATTTTTTAACTTTTTAAATAATGAATGTTTTTGAGGAAAAGAAGAGTGTAGAGCTATGAAACATTCTTAGGAAGAGTAATATCTTATATATACTACAAGTAATAAAAATAGTCTACTGTTACAAAAGTGGAGAATAATTTATAATTTCATGACATTGCCAATAGCTGAGGGTTTTGGAGACGTTATTACATGGAGATTTTGATTACAAGATCTCAACCGTGCCATAGATTTATCAGTTGGGGAGAGAGAGATAATTTATTCTAGCTAGACAAATAATTACCAGCCCCTCAATTCATAATAAAAACAAGGCAACAATTTAAAAAAAGTTTTTTTTCTCTTCTCTTTTTCCATTTCATTTGGGTTAGTAAGAACTTTGTTTAAAAGTTTTTGGCCAGGTGAAAAACAGAGAGAGGTTATTTTTCTTTGTTCTCTTGTCAAAATTCAACAGTAGACATATTGAGGTTAGCTGAACAAAACATCTGATACTGTGTTGGAGACCCCTAGAAATTTTGCAGGCTGGACAGAATTTGGATAAGTTTTGATATCTATTTTCAAAGTTGTTATAAACACTTTAGAGAAAATGTAAAGAAAAGATGTTGCAAACCAAATGGAGATTTACTATGACATATATCAGGTATCAGTGATTTGGCTATGAGAACAAGGAGGGGAAGACAAATAAATTATAATACAAAGGACAATTCGATTATCCAGGAATGACAAGAAAAGTAAAAGTAAAAAGGCAGCTATTGATTTTAGTTCTTTTCCCAGAGCCAAGAAACTGGATTAACTGATCACTAGATACTGAGAATTTCATTCCAACTTTCTTCACAGCATTCGGCATTATCAGACTTTTCAATTTTGTAGGAAAGATGCCAAGTACTGGCACTTCCCAGAGCAGCAGGGAAGAAAAATTTTTAAATGATATTTTAACCGTATTCATTAGGCTTCCTGTGGAGGCCCAACACATGCTCCCCACTTCAGCATCGCCAGGTCACCTGAGAGCCAAGGAACTCACAGCCCCTTCCCAGACCTTCCTGGCTTCTGGCCCAAACATGGTACATTGAGCCAGGTCTACACTCCAGTTAAAAATAGGCCTGCAAACTCAGCCAGTCAGGGAAGTCTCACTTCATGTATTATTTTGGGAGAGGGTTTTCTGGGATAATTGCCTCCAATACAGTCTAAAATACTTTGCTATTAAAGCAAATAGACATGGAACTGAGAGGGAGATTCAAATTCATTTAGACAGATGGCAATATTCTGTTTGTTTTTATGAGTGGTCCAAGAGAGCTTCCCTGTTGATAAAATGTTAAAAAATATTTTATTCATGTGCACAGTAATTATGCTTAAATGATGCTTAAATGTAGTTGAGGCAATTCTCTCTCTCACTATTCCTATACATATTGTTTCTTTTTTCCCCAGTATATATCACTGGGATGCCTATAAATACAATTGATACAATAGTATGGTAACCCATAGGAACAATACATGTATAATATTCACTCACAGAAAGATTTGTTTATTTATTTTTAAAGATTTCATTTATTTATTTGACAGAGGGAGAAAGAGCACAAGCGGGGAGGGGGCAGCAGACAGAGGGAGAAGGAGAAGCAGACTCCCCGCTGAGCAAGGAATTGGATGTGGGGGCTCGATCTCAGGACCCTGTGATCATGATCTGTGCCCACCAGGTGCCCCAGAAAGATTTACTTTAAATATTTTACAGTTTCTTCTTCTCATTTTACTGTAAAACAAAATATTTCTATATCCTAAAAATATATGCATCTCTTAGTTTTCTAATCACATATCCAAATGTCATGCACATTGGTAATGCCATCTGTATACAGAGATGTATACCTTAGCATCAATTTTCAAGGGTATTTTAAGATTTATTTGAGAGAGAGAGAGAAACAGTTGAATGTCTACATCATTGCTTTTTTTTTTTTTTTAAGTACATAAGATTGGATTGGCTTTTTTCTAATTCTGTAGCTTTTTTTTCCCCTGTGCATCTGGAAGAAGGAAAATAGAGTTTTTATTTTTCTAGGAGGAAAATGGTATGTTCTGGTAGTTAACCATAAGACTTTGCTAACCTTGGCACCTTTTCAACATTAGGTAGTCACCTTAGTAGAGTGAAGATTTTGACTGACTCAGTTGTCACCATCTAAATTCAAAAACACACTCTTGTAAAAGCAAACAAAGTCATTTGGAAATAGACTCATTGGAAACTCAGAAGATCAGTTTGGATTTTGGGCAGTCATACAGAATGAGGTCTCTTTTCACTTTTTGCTACTTTCACAGATAGATTGGGAACGCTTCAAGTGATTATTTAATGAGGTTGCTTCCTAGAACAATGTAGAGCAGAACAGTCTTTTTTGGCACATAGATATTTCCTGTTATACTCCCTACTATAACCGAATTCCAAAATCAACATTCCTCTTTTGTGGTGAGACTAGAAATGTTCCTGCCTCATAATCAAAGCTATCATATAGCTGAGCATATTGTACTTTTAGGAATTGTGACTCCACCTGCTTTCAGCCAGATCCTCTTATTACTAATAGATACTTTTTTCCCCAAATTTCATTTTATTTATTCTTCATAATAGAATCTGTCTCTAATTTTTTAAGGATAATTAAAAAAATTAAGTAGTTCTTCTAATCAAGTTTGAGTCATTTCACATTTCATACTCTTTATAAGAAAATCCATCGTGGATCTATATATTCTAACATCACATTTTCCACTCTTTTCTGTTTTGAACTACAATATAGTTTATTTCTTGAAGTTTTGTTTTGACAAGTGTAATTTTGTCATTGCATAATGTGAGTTCTTAGTACTATACAGTCACATTTCTTTTGTTCATATAGCAGATAATTCTTGCTAGAAAAGCAGGTTGTAGTCTATTTCTTAAAGAGTATAGAAAGAAATAGAAAATCTAAAGAAGCATATTGAGCATCCCTTGATAGTTTGAAACTAGCAAGCCCTCTTCCTTTATTGCTTCCCTCCATTTGCAGAGGATTGGTAAAAAAAAAACCTCTTATCGCTGTCCCATGGATATATATATCTCATAATTAGTGATATGCGTGTTTTTAAAATCAGTAGGTTTTAAACATAATTAATGGAATTATTCTGTATGTTAAAGACCAAGGCTCATGAATATAGCTTGAAAATGCTCTTTCAGGAGAAAGATTGCTTCCTGTTTTTTTTTTTTTTTCCACTCATTGAGATACAGTAAACATAAAATAAAATTCAAGATTCTGGGAGTGGGCCAAAGTGGTGGAGGAGGTTGGAGGAGTAGAGGACCCTATTTCAACCAGTCCCCTGAATTGAGCTGGATATCTGCCAGACCACTGTGAACACCCACAAAATCAGCCTGAGATATAAAAAGGTATATCAGGATCTATACCAACAGAATATGTCCGGTGGCCGGTTTCAGGTATGAAACAGGAGCCACAATTCTGCGGGCAGATACCTGAAGATAACCAGAAGGGAGAAGGAGCCGCCATAAGCACTGGCATCGAGAAGGTGAAATAACACAGGAGCACAAAAACATCCCATGCTGGGTACCAGGCACAGACTCGCAGACTGGTAGCTGCCGGGAAAGGACTTTAGGGCAGCCCCTCCAGACTGAACCCTCGAGCTGCAGGAGCACAGATGGGGATTGGGGGCAGCTGGCAGTTTTAGAAGCCCAAAGGGCAGAGACATGCAGGGACCTGGAAGCAAGGGCTAGGAGTGCTGTTGTGGAGCACACAACCCAGGACGCTGCAGCTTTTAGCAGCACAGACAAACGGAGTCAGTGTGGCCTGGAGGGCCTTCTGGAGAACAGACTGCGATCTCTGTGTTCTGAGACAGAAGACTGGATATGGTCATTTCTGTTCTGACTCTCGGAAGAGACATGGAAAGCCACTAAGGAAAGTTGCCAGAGAACAAAAGCCCCCCAAGACCAGTTCTCACTGAGCCCATCCCCCCCAAATGGGTAGGGCAACTTTGCCCAAACAGAGTTGTGTAAGTAACAGCACCTCAGACCCCTTACCCCAGAAGACAGGCTGAAAGAACAAGAAGCCAACAACCCTAAGGTCCCTATAAAATGGGGTGCATCTTGCTTGGGTTGTGGTCCAGTTTGGACTCTGTATATCCCCTCAACCACCTCTCGCCAGAATGACTAGGAGAATGAACCCCCAAAAGAGGAAAAATTCAGAGACTCTGATCTCTGCCACAGAACTAATGGATATGGACAGAAGCACGATGTCAGAAATGGACTTCAGGGCAACAGTTATGTAGACCATAGCTAGGTTGGAAAAAAATGTTCATGGCAACATAGATTCTCTAAGGGATGAAGTGAGAGCTGATCTGGCAGAACTTAAAAATGTTATCAGTGAGATCCAATCTAATCTAGATACTCTAACAGCTAGGCTAAATGAAGCAGAAGAACTGATTAATGACCTAGGAGACAAACTGATAGTAGAAAAGGATCAGGAGGAGGCCTGGAACAAATAACTTAGAGTCCATGGAAACAGAATTAGAGAAGTAATGACACCATGAAATGTTCCAATGTCAGAATTATTGGGATCCCTGAGGGGGTGGAGAGAGAGAGAGAAAGAGAGAGAGAACTAGAAGATATAGTTGAGCAAATCCTAGCTGAAAATTTCCCTCATCTAGTGAATGAAACAAGTGTTCATGTCGTAGAGGCAGAGGGAACACCCCCCAAGATCCAGAAGGGCAGACTGACCCCCCCCCCCAGGATGTGATAGTGAAACTCACCAATCTTAAAACCAGGGAAAACATCTTAAGGGCAGCTAAGGGGAAAAGATTCCTTATGTAAAGAGGGAGGAACATCAGAATAATGTCAGATCGGTCCACAGAAACCTGGCAAGCCAGAAAGGCCTGGCAAGACATATTCAGGGTACTAAATGAGAAGAACATGTAGCCAAGAATACTTTATCCAGCAAGGCTGTCACTCAGAGTGGATGGAGAGAGAAAGGGCTTCCAAGACTGGCAAAAACTGAAAGAATATGTGACTACTAAGCTGGCCCAGCAAGAAGTATTAAGGGTTTCTATAAAAGAAGAAAGCCCCCCAGAGTGATACTGAACAGAAATTTACAGAGACAATCTATAGAAACAAGGATGTCACAGGCAACATGATGAAAAGAAAAACATATCTTTCAGTAATCACTATCAATGTGAACGGCCTAAATGCTCACATAAAATGGCACAGGGTTGCAGATTGGATAAAAAGACAGGACCCATCCATATGCTGCCTACAAGAGACTCATTTTGAACCTAAAGATAGATCCAGACTGAAAGTGAAGGGCTGGAGAACCATCTTTCATGTCAGTGGACCTCAAAAGAAAGCTGGGGTAGCAATTAAAATTAGATTTTAAGCTAAAGACTGTGGTCAGAGATGCTGAAGGACACTCTGTTATTCTTAAAGGGTCTATCCAACAAGAAGATCTAATAATGGTAAATATCTACGCCCCCACCATGGAAACAGCCAACTACATAAGCCAACTGTTAATCAAAATAGAGACATATTGATAATAATACATTAATTGTAGGGGATCTTAACACTCTGCACTCTGCAACAGGCAGATCATCTGAACAGAAAATCAACAAAGAAACAAGAGCTTTGAATGACACTCTGGACCAGATGGACCTCATAGATGTATACAGAACATTCCACCCTAAAACAATAGAATACTCATTTTCCTCTAGTGCACATGGAACTTTCTTCAGAATAAATCACATACTGGGCCACAAATCAGGTCTCAACCGAAACCAAAAGATTGAGATTATTCCCTGCATAGTCTCAGACAACAGTACTTTGAAACTGGAACTCAATCACAAGAAAAAGTTTGGAAGAAATTCAAACACTTAGAAGTTAAAGACCATCCTGTTCAAGAATGTTAGGGTCAATCAGGAAATCAAAGAAGAACTTAAACAGTTCATGGAAACAAGTGAGAACAGAAACATATCAGTCCAAAACCTATGGGATATGGCAAAGGCAGTCCTAAGAGGGAAGTACATAACCATCCAAGACTCACTCAAAAAAATAGAAAAATCCCGAATACACAAACTCTCTTTACACCTTAAAGAACTGGAGAATGAACAACAAATTAAGCCTAACCCATGCACGTGAAGGGATATAATTAAGATTAGAGCAGAGATCATTGAATTAGAACCCAGAGATACAGTAGAATACATCAAAGAAACTAGAAGTTGGTTCTTTGAAAGAATTAATAAGATTGATAAACCAATGGCCAGACCAATCCAAAAGAAAAGAGAAGGGACCCAAATTAATAAAATTATGAATGAAAGGGGAGACATCATGACTAACACCAAAGAAATAGAAACAATCAACAGAAATTATTACCAATTAATAACAGAAGAAATGGATGCATTCCTGGAAACCTATAAACTTCCAAGACTGAAACAGGAAGAAATTGACAACCTGAATAGACCAATAACTAGTGACGAGATTGAAGCAGTTATCAAAAACCTCCCCAAAAAGCAAGCATCCAGGACCTGATGGATTCTCTGCCAAACATTCAAAGAAGAAATAATACCTATTCTTCTGAAGTTCTTTCAAAAAAACAGAAACAGAAGCAAAGCTTCCAGACTCTTTCTCTGACACCAGCATTACCTTGATCCCCAAACCAGGCAAAGACCCTATCAAAAAGGAGAATTTCAGACCAATATCCCTGATATATATGGATGCCAAATATCCTTGATAAGTATGGATGCCAAAATTCTCAATAAGATCCCAGCTAATAGGATCCAACAGTATGTTAAAAAGTTTATCCACTATGACCAGGTGGGATTTATCCCTGGGATACAAGGTGGTTCAACATTCACAAATCAATGTGATAGAACAAATTAATAAGAGAAGAGAGAAGAACCACGTGGTCCTCTCACTTGATATAGAAAAAGCATTTGACAAAATGCAGAATCTTTTCCTGATTAAAACTCTTCAGGGTATAGGGATAGAGGAAACATTCCTCAACTTCATAAAATCCATCTGTGAAAAACCCACAGCGACTATCCTCATTGGGGAAAAGCCGAGAACCTTTCCCTTAAGATCACGAACACAACAAGGATGCCCACCTCTCACCATTGTTGTTAACACAGTACCAGAAATCCTAGCAAGAGCAATCAGACAACAAAAAAGAAAAAGTATTCAAATTGACAAAGAAGAAGTCAAACTCTCTCTCTCTCATCTGTTTGCAGATGACATGATACTTTATGGGGAAAACCCAAAAACTCCACCCCAAAATTACTAGAACTCATACAGCAATTCAGTAATGTGGCAGGTACAAAAATCAGTGTGCAGAAATCAGTTGCTTTCTTATACACTAACAATGAAACTGTAGAAAGGGAAATTAGAGAATCAATTCCATTTACAATAGCACCAAAAACCATAGGATACCTTGGAATAAACCTAACCAAAGAGGTAAAGGATCTATACTTGAGTAACTACAGAGTACTCATGAAGGAAATTGAAGAAGACACAAAAAGATGGAAAAGCATTCTATGCTCATGGATCAGAGGAATAAACATTGTTAACCTGTCTATGCTGACTAGAGCAATCTATACTTTCAATGCCATCCTGATCAAAATACCATCAGCAGTTTTCAACATACTGGAACAAACAATCCTAAAATTTTGTATGGAACCAGAAAAGACTCCGAATCTCCCAGAAGATGTTGAAAAAGAAAAACAAAGCTGGGGGAATCACATTGCCTGATTTCAAGCTATATTACAAGGGTGTGATCACCAAAACAGCATGGTACTGGCACAAAAACAGACACATAGACTAATGGAACAGAGTAGAAAGCCCAGATGTGGACCCTCAACTCTAGGGTCATCTAATCTTCGACAAAGCAGGAAAAAATATCCAATGGAAGAAAAGACAATCTCTTCAATAAATGGTCCTGGGAAAACCGAACAGCTATATACAGAAGAATGAAAATGGACCATTCTTTTACACCATACACAAAGATAAACTCTAAAGATGAATGACCTCAGTGTGAGACAGGAATCCATCAAAATCCTAGAGGAGAACGTAGGCAGTAATCTCCTTGATATCAGCCACAGCAACTTCTTTCAAGACACGTCTCCAAAGGCAAGGGAAGCAAAAGCAAAAATGAACTTTTGGGACTTCATCAAGATAAAAAGCTTCTGCCCAGCAAAGGAAACAGTTAACAAAACAAAGAGGCAACCCACAGAATGGGAAAAGATATTTGTAAATGACAGTACAAAGGGCTGATATCTAAGGTCTATAAAGAACTTCTCAAACTCAACACCCAAATAATCAAATCAAAAAATGGGCAGAAGACATGAGCAGACACTTCTTCAGTGAAGACACACAAATGGCTAACAGACACATGAAATAGTGTTCATCATTAGCCTTCAGGGAAATTCAAATCAAAACCACATTAAGATACCACCCCACACCAATTAGAATGGCAAAAATTAACAAGGCAAGAAGCAACAAATGTTGGAGAGGATGTGGACAAAGGGGAACCTCTTACCCTGCTGGTGGAAATGCAAGTTGGTGCAGCCACTCTGGAAAACAAAGTGGAGGTTCCTCAAAAAATTAAAAATAGAGCTACTCTATGACCCAGCAATTACACTACTGAGTATTTACCCCAGAGATACAGATTTAGTGAAAAGAGGGGCCCTTATGCACTGCAATGTTCATAGCAGCAATGTCCACAATAGCCAAACTGTGGAAAAAGCCGAGATGCCTTTCAACAGATGAATGGATAAAGAAGATGTGCTCCATATATACAATGGAATATTACTCAGCCTTCAGAAAGGAGGAATACCCAACTTTTGCATCAACATGGATGGGACTGGAGATTATGCTGAGTGAAAAAGTAAAGCAGAGAAAGTCAATTATCATATGGTTTCACTTATTTGTGGAACATAAGGAATAGCATGTAGGACATTTGGAGAAGGAAAGGAAAAAAGAAGGGGGGGAATCAAAGGGGGAGATGAACCATGAGAGACTGTGGAATCTGAGAAACAAACTGAGGGTTTTAGAGGGAAGGGGTTTGGGGGAATGGGTTGGCCCAGTGATGGGTATTAAGGAGGACATGTATTGCATGGAACGCTGGGTATTATACATAAACAATGAAATCTTGGAACACAGTATCAAAAACTAATGATGTACTATATGATGACTAACATAACCTTTTATAATAAAATTTATTATAAAAAACCTTTTATAATAAAAATGATAATTTTTAAAAAAGGAAGAAAAATTTCAAGATTCTTAGTTGTATAGTTCTTTGCATTTTGGGAAACACACAGTCATGCTAGAAAATATTTATGTTTATCCTCAAAAGTTTTTTCATGCCTGTTCCTAGTCAGTTCTGCCTTCCCACACCCAGACCTGGCAACTGCTGATCTGTCCCAATAGTTTTGCTTTTTCTAGGATGTCATATAAAATTGTAAAATATATAGCCATTTTTTTTTAAAGATTTTATTTATTTATTTGACAGACAGAGATTACATAAGTAGGCAGAGAGTCAGGCAGAGAGGGGAGGGGAGAAGCAGGCTCCCTGCTAAGCAGAGAGCCCGATGTGGGACTCGATCCCAGGACCCTGGGATCATGACCTGAGCCGAAGGCAGCAGCTTAACCCACTGAGCCACCCAGGCGCCCAATATATAGCCATTTTGAATCTAACTTCTTTCATGTAGTATAATGCCTTTGAGATTTTTCCATGTAGAACTGTGTCACTAATCCATTGCTTTTAATAAGTAGTACTCCGGGTGTGGATGTATCACATGCATTTATCTACTTCCCTTATAAACTCTTTCACTATTAATAATTACGTGATTATTATTATTAAAATTTAGCTATTATTTAAAAGTACTTACTATATGCCAGGTACTCTGGTAGACTTTTTAAATGGCTTATATAATTTAGTGCTACAAATCATAACATAGTATTATAAGTCATAACATAGTACATCTTTTTTTTTTTTAAAGATTTTATTTATTTATTTGACAGACAGAGATCACAAGCAGTCAGAGAGGCAGGCAGAGAGAGAAAGAGGAAGCAGGCTCCCTGCCGAGCAGAGAGCCCGATGCGGGGCTCGATCCCGGGACCCTGGAATCATGACCTGAGCCGAAGGCAGAGGTTTTAACCCACTGAGCCACCCAGGCACCCCCAAAGTAAATCTTTGAAATCTAGCTTATGTGTGTGTATGTATAAATGCAACTACTATAGAGGCTAATATTCCTGACTCTAGAGCAAGACTGCCTGGGTTTCGATCCCACTTTAGCCATTTATAATGATCAACAGGAACTTTTAAACACTGGTAATGGGAGTAGAAATTAAAGTCTTTGAGAAACAATTTTGGATGTTATTTTGTTTAAAAAAAAAATTTTAACATTAACATACAGTGTGACCCCAAGTCCAAATCCTAGGTATGTTACCAAATAGAAATTCTAGTATATGTGCTCTAAAAATTTTATATAAGAATATTCATGGCAGTGTTGTTTATGTTTTATATGTATGTATATAAAAATATATAAATATATATAGTATGTACATATATATATAGAGAGAATTATATATAGTGTTAAATATAATGTGTACATAGGTCTATAAAATCGCACATTATAGACCAGTCAAAATTAATGAGATGGATGAATCATAGCTACTTAATGTTGAATAAAAGAAGTCACAGAAGTCTAGCCATAGTATGAATCCCTAAAAGCTCAAAAGTGAAGCAGCATTTAAACAAGGTGTTGTTTAGAAATATGCAATGCATATGCGTAATAAACTGCTCTCTTTTTTTTTTTTTTTTTTTTTTTTTATTTGTTAGAGAGAGAGAGCGAGCACAGGCAGACAGGCAGGCAGAGGCAGAGGGAGAAGCAGGCTCCCTGCTGAGCAAGGAGCCCGATGTGGGACTCGATCCCAGGACGCTGGGATCATGACCTGAGCCGAAGGCAGCCGCTTAACCAACTGAGCCACCCAGGCGTCCCTAAACTGCTCTCTTTTTTAAAGATTTTATTTATTTATTTGACAGATAGAGATCACGAGTAGGCAGAGAGGCAGGCAGAGAGAGAAGAGGAAGCAGGCTCCCCACTGAGCAGAGAGCCCAATGCAGGGTCCTGGGATCGTGACCTGAGCCGAAAGCAGAGGCTTTAACCCACTGAGCCACCCAGGCACCCCTAAACTGCTCTTTTTAAGGCAAAGGATTGATTAACACACAATACAGTTAGGTTATACCACTATGGGGAAGCAAGAGAATGTTGGAGAATGGAACATATTGAGTGTAACCATATTGGTAATTTTGTATTCCTAAGTAGTAGCAATGCAGGAGTTTAGTTTATTATTATACTTTATAACATATGAATTTACATGTTATATGTATGTTGTATGTATCAAATATTACATAAAACTTTGTGGGAATTATTGAAAGAAAACATTTGAAGGCTGAAGAGAAATAACAAATCAACCTACCATGACATTTTTGTCCATGTAGTCAAACAGTAAATAAAACCCTGAGGCTGCATCATTAAAATACTACCCAGCATTACGTTCCTAGAGCTGAAGTTATTTGAGAATACTTAAAACTGTTTCCACCTCCGCTAAAACAACAACAAAGTTGTGTTTCTACCTCAGCCTTAAAGTACAGCAAGGATAGCTAGATACCATACTCTAGACACCTTTCATGCTGTGTGCCCTCCTGACATAGTTTCCTCACCAAAGTGTTCCACAGAAATAAACTTTGGTGTGCTGATTTTTTTGTGTTCTAAACTCTCTTTGAAGCAGAAAATTGAACTTCTTTTGTAAGGCTTTGGTCCTAACTAGAGAGTTCCATTGCTGTTTGTCAGGCAGTGCTCTGACACAAGAAGAAAAAACAAGCAAATCAAATATGTAAATAGGTAGACAGCTTTATGAAACACAGACCAGTGACCCTTGGAGCTCAGAGCATCAACGTTGTAAAACATTGATGCTTTGTGACAAGTTTTGCATGGGCTTTGTTTATCTACAATGAATCCATATTGAATCAACATCAAACTATATGCAAAAGAAAACACTGGTGATACTTCAGTGCTTGGCACACATTCGCAGTATTATAAATGAATATTTACCCTGACAGTCATTAATTAGCTAGGAGTTGTGTGGTCACTAAACATTTTATTTTCTGTTGGGGTAAACTCCTTTGAAGAGAGGAGGGTATAATGTAAACTTCATTGACATAGTCTCTATTAGTAAGAGGCAGCAGTGGACCTCTTTTGACTGAACACACACAGTATCACTTACCTTTCCACAAGGACAGCAAAGCAGCAGCAACAGAATATCTATTTGAAGATCTCACAGTACTCATTTTCATATTTTCCACTAGTTCAGGATGGACAGTACCATATGGCTTCCACATTAGTGGACCTGTTACTAATAAACGAGGGCTGATGTGTAATTACGTTTTCAGTGATTCATCTGTGAAACACCCTGGGTTATTTTTCATGGAAGCATCTGGTTCACATGTGTACAGTGGTTATTCTGTGGTGATTGACATATGTATTCTTCTAATGAAGTCCTAGTTACACAGATGTGAGCTGTTGCTTTCTTTTTTACGTTGACAATACCTGCATTTAAAAAATCCTTACCTTGACCCCAAATATGAACATTTCAGTGTTCTACATGCACACACACACACACACACACACACACACAGATACACCTTGTACTGTGGCACTGTGATTGGAACATAATATAAATATTTCATGTGTGCAGTGTATGTCAGTTGTTGAGCAGATGCGTGTAGGCACCTTTATCTCTCTTTTTATGTTTGTTTACACCAGGACACTTGTTTTAGATTGTAAGCTCAAAGAGGGTAGTGACCATGGCAATTTAATATTATGCAGACAGTGTCCAGTAAAGCATAAGTCCCTTTCAAATGCTTGCTAAGTACTTCTCAGTCAAGATGGTGACATTAATGACTTTAAGGAAAAATAGAACTTATAATCTGACTGTAAACACTTTTGTACTTTAAGAAATATTTGCTGGAAATGGCTCTGCTTTCAACTTCACACATTATAATTAGGCAGGTAACACATAAAACTGTGTTGCTTTGAGCAGAATTAGTTTACCTTGTTAGAATGATTCTCTAGTGGTATGTGAGAAGAGATTTTAAAAAGGCTGACTTCGAGGCAGGTTTCATGAAGCATGCAACGTGTTGGCTGAGCCTTCTACTGTAGGTAGAATTGGGGCACATAGTAGTGAAGAAGACATTTGAGGCAAAGGGAAAGAGGTGTTGGTTAAGAGCATGGAGGAGGCCAGCAGACCTGGGTTCAAGTCCTGCCTTAGCCATTTATAAATTGTGAGAATTTAGGCAAGTGGGTCATATATGTAAGGTGTTTGTTTCTCATTTGGAAAATAGAGACCGTAACAGACATAGGCTTATTGTGACAACTGCATGAATAAGGAACTTAACACAGCACCTGGTATAAGGAGAACATTTAATAAATGTTAACTGTTAGTCTTGGTGACAGATGAGCAACTTTGAATAAATTTTGAACAGAATTTTGCATGTTGAATTAAAAAGAAAAAGCCACGGAAGACAGATCCAGGTTATATGTGAAGTTTTGAAACTTCTAGTTAGAATTTTTATTTGCATCCAGAAAGGTCAGGGTCCTCTTTTTTATGATGTCATCTTTGTACCTCTTAAATTATTTTCTTCAATTACACGTGTGGCAGAATGACATCAGAGTATAATTACATATACTTGGATTAAAATACCGGTATCACAAGAAATAAGACACTTTTCAATACATATGTTATCTTTATCTTTTAATCCTTTTGCTTCCTCTCTGCACACTAAGTTTAGAAACATTGTCAGGTCTGACTCTTCCTGAATCTCATGGAAAATCTCTCTTTGCCTTATTTCCAAATTAATAATAACCATTTAGTTAATGTATAAGAGAGCGAGATTAGCCCACACCTCAACAAACAGATGTAAAACATTCCTGTAATCAGTCATATGACCATATCCAATTTCCCCAAGAAAAACGAACAAAAATAGTGTGTATAGTATGTATGAAGTCTATCTCTGATGTGTAATATCAAAACTTTATGACTGGAAACCAAGGGGTGAGGTAGTCTTTAAGGAGAAACCTAAGAATGTCTGATCTTTTTCTGTTTGGTAATATACAAGTATTTTAATGAATTCTTGGTTTGCTTCCCAAGGTTTTAATCTTTTTTTTTTAAAGATTTTATTTATTATTTATTTGACAGACAGAGATCACAAGTAGGCAGAGAGGCAGGCAGAGAAAAACAGAGAAGCAGGCTCCCCGCAGAGCAGAGAGCCCTAGGCGGGACTCGATCCCAGGACCCTGGGATCATGACCCAAGCCAAAGGCAGAGGCTTTAACCCACTGAGCTACCCAGGCACCTGGTTTTAATCATTTTATTTCCTGGGTTTATATTGATAGTTACTGTGGTCGTTGCTCCCATTAACATTTTTATCTCTATGTAGTATTTTAATTTGTCTATGACAAAAATCACATTATTTCAAAATGGAACTTTCATTAAAAAATAATTTAATTTTTAGGTAGTTAAAAAGCATATATGCTGCTCTCTTGGGTGTAAGCTTTACTTCTCCCTTTAGCATTCTTAAGAGTAAGAACTAAGAGGAACTACAGTGTTATAATAAAACATTTTCAATTAGAAGTAAATAGAACTGTTGCCTGAAGAGCATTACCTAGAAGGAGTATTCAAGGATGTTCATTGAAATGTGGCTTATAATAGGAATTTAAATTGTTTATAATTTTTTACTGTGAATGGGGAGTCACTTATGGTACCTCGCTGTAGTGGAATATACTGTGAGACCATTAAAAATGATTATGTAGGGCCATAATTACCATCAAGGAAAGGTAATCCCTAGCAAATTAAGAGAAGTGTGATATAAAGTATTTTTCATAGTATTATTATTTTTAAAAGACTGTATTTTATATGTATATGTATATAAGGTTTGTATGTATAAATCCAAAAATGATATGCACTAAAATATTAACAGGTGAATGGACAGAGGACAATTTTTATTTTTATTCTATTTCTCTGAAGTTTTTGAAATATTTGTAATATGCATATATTACTTTATATACCAAAAAGTAAAGTAAATATTTTGTTGCTGTTGCTTGCACCCATTGGGACTGATATAGGAATCAGAATTTCTGAATTTGAAAACCAAGTCATCTTATAAGTGATTTGGGAAATTCATAATTTCTTTTTACCAAATGTTTATTTCAAGTAGTAACTCTTTCACTGTAAGGAATATATATTTGATTCAACACCCAAAATAAATTAAGAGGAGGGGATTAATACAGAAATTTTATATTCATGTCTTTGGATAAAACCTGAAAGTTACAATACAGTCTTCTGTCCTGGTATAATACGATTTTGGACCTAAAAACATTCAGATGTTGAAGTAGCCTTTTAACCGTTCCCTTCCCCCAACCTAAATGTTGGATATTCAGATTCGGTTTGTCTAGGTATCTAATAGTGTTTATTATTATTTTAATAAAATTCCTATGAATTTAATTAGTGTTTCCCTTAAATAGTCAGCATTCTGATACAGCATTCAATTCCATTTCTTTATGAAAAACGTTGCTTAAGGAAAGAGAACAGTTTTGACTGTTATGAATAAGAATTACTTTTAATCATTAGCAGCCAAGTATTGCTTTAAGAGTAATTGGAAATTTAAAAAAAAAGAGTTATTGGAAATTACCATGTAGTAAACATCAAACAGCATTTTATGTGTAACATGTTAATTTTTATGTATATAACTGGAATTACAAATAAGCCTTCTGTAAGGAAAGATGTGGTCCTGACATCTGGATTTGAAACTTAAAATATTTTTTAATCTTCTAAATCAGTTTTTTATGTGCTTCATCACAGCATAGTATACTTAATTCTTTAAATTTTTTGTTCACTAGAGATTTTCAGAGTTTGGAATTATGGTTTCCTGATTCACCTCAGAGGCTAGCACAGTGCCTTACATTTTACATTGTAAAAATACTGGTTGAAGTGAGAAAAGTGTAAAAAACAGGTTTTTATAATTGTGTTGACTATTTTTGTCATTATTACTTTCTAATAGTTTGTTCATCATAGGTTAAGTAGTTTTAGTGGAATGACCTGAGGAAATCTGTTATTTATAACAGTTCTAAAAATTGTGTCCTGAGTCTTAGTTAAAAATAAATTTTTTAAAAAATATATTTTATTTATTTATTTGACAGACAGAGATCACAAGTAGGCAGAGAGGCAGGCAGAGAGAGAGGGAAAAGCAGGCTCCCTGGTGAACAGAGAGCCTTGATGCAGAGCTTGATCCTGGGACCCTGGGATCATGGCCTGAGTTGAAGGCAGAGGCTTTAACCCACTGAGCCATGCCAGGCACCCCCAAACTTTTTTTAAAAAGATTTTATTTATTTATTTGACAAATCAGAAGTAGGCAGAGAGGCAGGCAGAGAGCTGAGCAGAGAGCCCAATGTGGGGCTCAATCCCAGGACCCTGAGATCATGACCTGAGCCGAAGGCAGAGACTTAACCCACTGAGCCATCTAGGTGCCCTAAAAACAAACTTTTAAAAGAAAACAACTCTTTCCTTAGTTACAAAAGTCCTGTATGGGTTAAACTATACCTAGACAACTATGGTTCCTGCCTTCTAGGAACTTATAATCTTACAAATGGGATTTTTATTGCCCCTTTTAGTCACTTCCAGAGTTCTTGGGAAATATCAAACATCCTTTTTCTTCTATAGTAGGAGAGATGAGCCTGTTTTTACCGAGATAATAAAAGAATACACTATGAACAGCAGTTTAAATGAATTAATTTTAAGTATTCTCTGTTTACCCATCCATAGAAGCCCAATAACATTTTGAGGGGAATTTGGAAGTTATATATATTTTAAGGGAAATTATGACCAGACTTTAGAATCTAGATGAATGTTTTTCATGCATGTTTGTTGCCTGTTCAGTTTTCAGGCTTATATTTTGGGCCTGCTTGTGAATTTACAGCTTTCCTAATTCCAAACAAGTGTTAGAATTTCTTGGTTCAACATTTTAATTTCTTGTTATGGTTTCTGATATTTGAAATCTGATTCTCCTTCTTCATTGCTCTTTGATAGTAAGATTGATGGTGATAACTCCCTGTTGCTAACAGGGATTGCATTTCTTCTCAGAATGGAGGATGAATAGAGCTGAAGATTTTATTTCACCTTTGACTTCCAGTTGCATTTTTAAGGAAAGTATGATTGCTTATTTTTCTTAGTCATTTCTCAATAGCCAGATAGAAGAGGTTTAGATGTACTAACATTCCTAAAGCTTAAATAATAATAATAACAACAGCAACAACTCAATGAAACTTAAGTTAATAGAAAATTCCACTAATGAAAGTCTCCTAGTAGTTGTTATTTGGTTCTGAGTATGTGTTTACCTAGAACATGGCCAGCATTTGCTAGTGAGGCTTTTAGCCATGAGGATTGAAACATCGTTAATTTAACCACAACTTTTCCTTCCCAGACATTCCAGTAAAGTGGAGTTTAACTAAACTAATGGTATTAGTTATGAACTTGTAAACATAGAAATTTATAAACAGCCAAAATTACTTGGAAAAAATAAATAAATTTCTTCATAATGGAAAGTGAGCTAGCTAGTAGCCAGCAGTAGTTGTCAGAAATTAAAATTTCTTTGTGGAACTTACAAATAAGGTTTAAATTTATTTTATGTGAGGGGATTTCCAAAAAGTCTGTATTATTGCTATTCTCATCTGGAA
Source organism: Taxidea taxus jeffersonii (assembly GCA_003697995.1). NCBI lineage: Eukaryota > Metazoa > Chordata > Mammalia > Carnivora > Mustelidae > Taxidea > Taxidea taxus. The sequence continues at coordinate 80,473 of ML112007.1, read as the reverse complement.
TGGTTTTTATTCTGTGTAAATTATATTAAAAAGTAGCTGTAGCTTTTTTTCACACTCAACTCTTAAGAGAAAAAAGGCAAATGCCTTTGACAAGACACTTTTTAGTCAGTTTCAACACACATAGTTCTTTATTCTAGGAATTTATCAAATTCTGAATGAAACAATTACTCTAAATCATAGTTCCTGTTCTCCAGTTGCTTACAGTATAAGTGACAAAGATGTACAGAATTAAAAGCTATGGTTTATACTCCTGTTGAGAAGTTGTTTCTGTGTCTCCTCCCCTTCAGTGTGGGTGGGCTTTTGATTCATTGGTAATAGCACAATGCAGGAAAAGCTGTGCTGTGTGATTCCCAGAGACTAGGTAAAAAAAGGCAACCTTGTGCTTAGAGTCCCTAACCTTTTATATGAGAAGTCTGAGTACTCTAGGCTGCCATGCCACAAGGAAGCCAAGCCATTGAAGACTCTCCAGTAGCCAGTCCCAATCTTTGATGGCTCGCAGTCCAGACACCAGATAGGACTGAATTAGCTCTCACCAGATAGGACTGAATTAGCTCTTAGAGAATTCCAGCTCCCAGCCATTATGTCACCCTGGTTTTCCAGTATTCCCAGTTAATGCTCTGATGCCATGGCACAAAGACAAGCCATCCTCCACTATGCCTGGCCCAAATTCCTGACTGACAGAAAGTACGAGCATAATACAGAGGTCATTGTGTGGTGCTGCTAAAGGTTGGTTTATTGCACAGCAATGACCTACTTGATTTAGGATATACTGTGGTAGAATAGGAGATAATTAATTTCTCTGCCTAGGAAAATACAGAAGGCTTCCCAAGGTCAGTGATGTCTGAATTTGCACCCCCCCTTCTTTTTTAAGATTTACTTATTTATTTTGGAGGGTGGGGAGGAGCAGAAGGAGAGACTCTTCAAACATACTTCCCCCTGAGCGAAGGGCCCAATGGGAGGCTTGATCTCATGAACCATGAGATCATGACCTGTGCTGAAATCAAGACTCAGACCCTTAACCAACTGAGCCACCCAGGTGCCCTGAATTTGGCTTTTAATGATGAGTAGGAGTCTGCTAAGTAAAGAGCTTAGGAGAAAGAGACCTCTGGCTGAGAGAACTATGTGAAAAAGTTTGACGATGAAAGAATGGTGTGTTTAGTGGATGACAAGAAGTTTAGTATAGAAGAACATTGGATAGTTAGAGCCAGAAAGATAGCCATGAAGCCAGAAATTATTCAATGATTTCTTTCTTTATTTGCTATGCCAAGGGAGTTTCAACTACACCATTGTAGGAGTGGAAGATAATACTTGTGTCATAGAAAGATAACTAATTAGCAACAGTTGGAAGATGGGCTAAAGGAGGAAAGAAATGAAAGGGGGAAAGTTAATAATTACATGGTTTAGATGACAATCAAGACTGAAATAGATAGCCTTCTTCTGGTAGCAAAATAAGATCAGTTAGGTAACAGTGGTTGTTTGAATTGTTAATCGATTATTTCCTGAATTTGTCTGTTCAAGGCTTAATAATCAAATGCTATAGCCAGTCCTGCTTTTTGGCAAATCAAATGATTGCCTTTACAAAACATTGATTTAATTAAATATGTTAATGATACTTCTGAATGCTGTATAAAAACTTCTTCCACTATGAATTTTGGAGAATTGTGATTAAATAATACTATTTTTTATATTTTTCTTATGGTATTATTTACACTAGGACATTTTAAAAAAAGAAATTAAATCATATCAGTTAATACATTAATGGAACCACGTGTCATATTTACTCTCCTTCCTCAAAATAAATATTAGTTAAGTACAAAATCTTAAAAAAATGGTAATTTATGTAATGATAAAGATATTACAGTGAGAAAATGTATATAATTCACTTAGTAAATGTAGTTATGTAAACGTAAAACACAACTGTAGTCAACAGCTTTCTGTGTGGTTTTGTTTGACTTTTAAATAAGATTTGAGTGCATTTCATGTATGTTTAATGTGATAAATAAAAGTTCAGTGGTGACATTTGAACTTTTACTGGAATCATAACACCATCCATGTAATAAATTTTTCCAGAGTCAAAAGGGTAGATAGGTCTTTCTTCAGTCAGTTTGAGCATGTAGATTGCATCTTCCATGCCTTGTACTACCTTATCTACAACAGTGAATTACTACCAGTTGTGAGATAAAATGAGTTGTTTTTAAAACACTCTGCCTCCCTAATCAGCTTGGCTTTACTTTATAGTTTGGTTAATTTTTTTTCAAATGCACTAAAAAGAGTAATCTTTATAATTCAGAATCAAAATCCACAGATTGTAAATTATTTACATCTGCCTTCTTCCAGTGCTCTGACTCCTTTCTGACATGTTTCTGTAAAACAGAACATCTCCCAGAACTTGAGCAATGACTCTCTTTACATTTCACCCATAAAACCAAGTTGAATTAGTACACTTTGTGAAGAAGTGGTTTTCTGGTTTATTTTATGTATGAGTTATATGGTATTCTAATCATTTTTATATGAAATTATTATAATATTAGTGACATTACAAAATAGTTCAGCTTTCTTTTTTAAGATTTTATTTATTTATTTGACAGAGAGAGAGAGACACAGCGAGAGAGGGAACACAAGCAGGGAGAATGAGAGAGGTAGAAGCAGGCTTCCCGCCAAGCAAGGAGCCCAATGCAGGGCCCCAGACATGGCTCAATGCCAGGACCCTGGGATCATGACTCGAGCCGAAGGCAGATGCTTAACAACTGAGCTACCCAGGTGTCCCAGTGGTTTGACTTCTTTAAAAAAGTCTGACTGTGTAATCATCTTTAGTCACCTTTTCCATGAAAAGCCTAGGAAAATATTCAGGAAGGATTTGGAGCAGACTGATAATCAGTTAATCCAAAGGGAAGGAGTTAGGTAAGCCACAGCACAGGATGGCACTAATGACAGGCTTGCTGCTTTGTGAGTGGATGAATTCATTAGACTGGGTATTTTTAATAACGCTAAGAATAAAGCGTACTAGCAAGGACTAAAATAATGAAGAAATCTGTTATTTAAAGTAGAAATTAAGTTCTCTTACTATAAAACAAAAGACAGTGGGGCTTTAAAAAGAAAAAAGAGGAGGAAAAGAAGGAGAAGAAAAAAACTAATAAAGCAGAGTATGTATTTATCAGGAAATACATATTTATTTGCAGGCAAAAAAATTCACCAAGTATTTCCTAAAAGAGGAAAAGTATGTGTGTTTTAAGTATTAGAAAGGAGAGTGCTCGCTTCGGCAGCTCGTATACTAAAATTAGAAAGGAAGTTTGCTGGTGTCTGTGGTAATTAAGGATCAAAACTAGGTTCTGATTAGGACAGAATGAGTCCATACATCATCAGCACATTATTGGTTTTTAAAAGGCCCATTATTTATCTGTCCAGAAGTCTGAGCAATTGGTTAGGTTCAGTTTGGGACTGGTATACTGGTCACTCAAAATTTGTGGTCAGGACAAACTACAATAATTCACAGGCTCAGTGCAAAATGAAAATGCAAAGCCCCTTTGTTCAAAATGTTTACATTCCCATGGGGGTTGCATTTCCGTGGTTCTTTAACAGCTTTACTCTTTGGAACTGTCACAATAAAGCACGGCTCTGTAGACAGGCCTCTAAACGGCCTAGACTGGGGCTACTGGAAGTGTAATTTCAGGGGAGCTCAGCAGCTTCATGTTGCTACTGTCTTGGATGGTTTGTATGCTTACCTTCATGTTCTAAACATCTAGCAGTCTCCTGGGTCTCTGACCCATGGTGAGCACTCCATAAATGGTGGATGGGAAGGTAATGAATGATATAGTTGCTGGCCTTTCTCAGGGAATCCAGTTCAGTTTATCTCTGGGTAAGAAGATGCAATGTGGGTTCTTTGAAGTTTCAGTTCCTATTGTAGGGACCTCACAAATGCCTCCTCCAGCCAGGCTGGGGGTTTCTTTTAGCCCTGGGCCTTGCCTATCCTCTTAAACAACCTGTTTCTCTATTCAGTTATCCTGAAACATATTTAAGCTGATGGGTTAGAATAACAATTGAGCCCTGACCAAGTTAAGGGAGGAGGAAGTAGAAGAATGGCCATCACCCTTCCAAAGATGTCTGTGCCTTAATTCCTAGAACACAAGCTATGTTAGGTCACGTGGCAAAAGGGTTGCTGATGGACTAAAGTTGCTAATCAGCTGTCCTTAAATATCACTAAATATCCTGGATTATCCTGATAGGTCCAATATGTCACAAGGCTCTTAAATGGGAGACAGAGAGAGAAGGAGAGGCAGAGAAAGATGTGATGAAGAAAGCAAGGTCAGGGTGATGTGCTGTGAGACAGGGTCCTTCTGACATAGGTGGGCTTGAAGATGGAAGAAGAGGGTAGCTCTGGAAGCTGGAAAAGGCAAGGAAGTAAATTCTCCACTAGAGCCTCCAGAGAGGAACACTGCTCTGCCAACACCTTGATTTTAGTCCAGTGAAATCTGGGTCAGACAGAAGACCTCCAGAACAATAAGAGAATGAATTTGTGTTTTTGTAAGCCATAGTGGCTGGAAACTCAAGCAGCTCATTTTATACTGTAGTGAGACTAGAGATCACTTCCATGGCTAGGTATTAGTGTCTGCCCATGTTTTTTTTTTTTTTCCATTTCTCTTGGTAACCAAATGTAGAGTTCTGTCTTCTTTTTCTGTATTTTTATTTTCTTTCATTGGACCACTAAATTTTGGGTTTCAAGTTAGCAGATGTTGTATGTTCCAGAAAACGCTGGTTTTCCTGGGATGTTAATAGTTGAGAGATAGTAAAGAAAAGGGCTTCCGCTTCCAAGTTCACACCCCAAGCCCAGGTTAAAGGTTCTTTTTCCTTAAAGTGCTTTATAAATATATGATCTATGTATAGAGTTTGAAAAATCTTAGCCGTTTAAGAGAATATCCAGCAAGAAGTATCTTTGTTCTTCTGCTCAAGCTCCTTTCCCCACAGTTAGCCATTAGTAGTTTCTAGTGAATCCTTCTAGCCTAGAGATGTTCTGTATACATATAAACACACACACACACACATATTATATGCACATATTCTTCAGCACCTTGCTTTTGTTTTACTTAATAATTTTTTTTAAAGATTTATATATTGAACAGAGAAAGAGAGCATGAGTGGGGAGCAGGGAGACGGGCAGAGGGAGAGGCAGGCTGAGCAGGGAGCCCGATGCAGGGCTCCATCCCAGGACCCTGAGATCATGAACTGAGCTGAAGGCAGAGGCTTAACCAACTGAGTCACCCAGGTGCCCTACTTAATAATTTAATTAAAAAATTTATTTATGGAATTTCCGTAGCTTTTAATGTATACTATGCACATGAAACACTAAGAGGACTTCATGAGAAAAAAAATGCTTATTTTCCAAACATTTTGGCCCACACATTTTACTCTTCGAGAGCGTCTCATAAAACCATCTTTTGAGGCACCTGCTTAACACCAAGCTGCCTTCCTCTGTATTAGAAGTAAGAATTAGTGACTCCCATACACTACCGTGGCATGATAGGTGTGGATTTGGGAGTGAGGGAAATGTAGGCTTATATCCTGGCTTCTGGATCACCTGGTCATTGCTCATATACATATTTACTGACTGTGTGGCTTTGGGCAGGTTGTTTAACTTTGTTGAGACTTCTACTTCTCAATACCACCTACCTCACTCAATCATTTGTTCATTAACTAATACATGCAATTATTAGAATAAACACATCAAGTAAAATAGAGTCTTCTGCCTGAGAAGCTTTCTGGTCTTATGAGGGAGGCTTCATCTGTAGCACTTGAAGCACCAATAAACAATGGCCTTTCTTAAAATTAAGGTTGTGGAGAATCATTTTCTACCAAGATGACAGTTTTCTACTTTTATAGGCAGTAGCAAATGTCACACCATTTTATTTTTTTTTTGTAAGATTTTATTTATTTATTTGACAGAGAGATCACAAGTAGGCAGAAAGGCAGGCAGAGAGAGAAGGGAAAGCAGGCTCCACACTGAGCAGAGAGCCCGATGCAGGGCTCGATCCCAGGACCCTGAGATTATGACCCGAGCCGAAGGCAGCGGTTTAACCCACTGAGCCACCCAGGTGCCCCTGTCACACCATTTTAAAACGTGCAATGAATGTAGGAAGAAGTGAGGTTTAATATAGGGTTTTTCAGGTACTGATTTTTCAAAGCACGTATAGATTCTAATATTAATCATCTGATTAATTATCAGAGTAATATTATGTATCTAAATAAAGTACAGTAAGTAAAAAAATCTTCCATTTTATTATAAAATTCCTGCATAAATGTTGGCATCCTTGTGGACAGTGAACGTATATTTATTTTTTTTTTTTTAGGTTGAATCCCTGATTTCTTTTTTGTTTTTTTAAGATTTTTTATTTTTTTTTAAATTTTTTTTTAAACATATAATGTAACCCCACCACCCTTTCCTGACACCCCTCCCCCCACCCCCCTCAGTTTGTTTTATGACATTAAGAGTCGCTTTTGGTTTGTCTCCCTCTCGATCCAATCTTGTTTCATTAATTCTTTTTCTACCCCCTTAACCACCCCCCCCGTTGCATCTCCACTTCCTCATGTCAGGGAGATCGTATGATAGTTGTCTTTCTCCGATTGACTTATTTCGCTAAGCATAATACCTTCTAGTTCCATCCATGTCATCGCAAATGGCAAGATTTCATTTCTTTGGATGGCTGCATAGTATTCCATTATATATATATACCACATCTTCTTTATCCATTCATCTGTTGATGGACATCTAGGTTCTTTCCATAACTTGGCTATTGTGGACATTGCTGCTATAAACATTTGGGTGCACGTCCCCCTTCGGATCACTATGTTTGTATCTTTAGGGTAAATACCCAGTAGTTCAATTGCTGGGTCATGAGGTAGCTCTATTTTCAACTTTTTGAGGAACCTCCATGCTTTTTTCCAGAGTGGTTGCACCAGCTTGCATTCCCACCAACAGTGTAGGAGGGTTCCCCTTTCTCCGCATCCTTGCCAGCATCTGTCATTTCCTGACTTGTTAATTTTAGCCATTCTGACTAGTGTGAGGTGGTATCTCATTGTGGTTTTGATTTGTATTTCCCTGATGCCCAGTGATGTGGAGCACTTTTTCATGTGTCTGTTGGCCATCTGGATGTCTTCTTTGCAGAAATGTCTGTTCATGTCCTGTGCCCATTTCTTGGTTGGATTATTTGTTCTTTGGTTGTTGAGTTTGCTAAGCTCTTTATAGATTTTGGATACTAACCCTTTATCTGATATGTCGTTTGCAAATATCTTCTCCCATTCTGTCAGTTGACTTTTGGTTTTGTTAACTGTTTCCTTTGCTGTACAAAAGCTTTTGATCTTGATGAAGTCCCAATAGTTCATTTTTGCCCTTGCTTCCCTTGCCTTTGGTATTGTTCCTAGGAAGAAGGCACTGCGGCTGAGATCAAAGAGGTTGCTGCCTGTGTTCTCCTCAAGGATTTTGATGGATTCCTTTCTCACATTGAGGTCCTTCATCCATTTTGAGTCTATTTTCGTGTGTGGTGTAAGGAAATGGTCCAATTTCATTTTTCCAACACCATTTTCTCAACACCATTTGTTGAAGAGGCTGTCTTTTTTCCATTGGATATTCTTTCCTGCTTTGTTGAAGATTAGTTGACCATAGAGTTGAGGGTCTATTTCTGGGCTCTCTATTCTGTTCCATTGATCTATGTGTCTGCTTTTGTGCTAGTACCATACTGTCTTGATGATGATGGCTTTGTAATAGAGCTTGAAGTCTGGAATTGTGATGCCACCAGCTTTTGCTTTCTTTTTCAATATTCCTTTGGCTATTTGAGGTCTTTTCTGCTTCCATATAAATTTTAGGATTATTTGTTCCATTTCTTTGAAAAAATTGGATGGGATTTTGATAGGCATTGCATTAAATGTGTAGATAGCTTTAGGTAGCAAACACATTTTCACAATATTTGTTCTTCCAATCCATGAGCATGGAACATTTTTCCATTCCTTTGTGTCTTCCTCAATTTCTTTCATGAGTACTTTATAGTTTTCTGAGTATAGATTCTTTGCCTCTTTGGTTAGGTTTATTCCTAGGTATCTTATGGTTTGAGGTGTAATTGTAAATGGGATTGACTCCTTAATTTCTCTTTCTTCTGTCTTGTTGTAGGTGTAAAGAAATGCAATTGATTTCTGTGCATTGATTTTATATCCTGACACTTTACTGAATTCCTGTACCAGCTCTAGCAGATTTGAAGTGCAGTCTTTTGGGTTTTCCACATAAAGTATCCTATCATCTGCAAAGAGTGATAGTTTGACTTCTTCTTTGCCGATTTGGGTGCCTTTAATTTCTTTTTGTTGTCTGATTGCTGAGGCTAAGACTTCTAGTACCATGTTGAACGGCAGTGGTGATAACGGATATCCCTGCCGTGTTCTGACCTTAGCGGAAAAGCTCTCAGTTTTTCTCCATTGAGAATGATATTTGCAGTGGGTTTTTCATAGATGGCTTTGATAATATTGAGGAATGTGCCCTCTATCCCTACACTTTGAAGAGTTTTGATCAGAAAGAGATGCTGTACTTTGTCAAATGCTTTTTCAGCATCTATTAAGAGTATCATATGGTTCTTGTTCTCTCTTTTATTAATGTATTGTATCACATTGATTGATTTGCGGATGTCGAATCAACCTTGCAGCCCTGGAATAAATCCCACTTGGTCGTGGTGAATAATCCTTTTAATGTACTGTTCGATCCTACTGGTTAGTATTTTGGTGAAAATTTTCACATCTGTGTTCGTCAAGGATATTGGTCTGTAATTCTTTTTTTTGATGGGATCCTTGTCTGGTTTTGGGATCAAGGTGATGCTGGCCTCATAAAATGAATTTGGAAGTTTTCCTTCCATTTCTATTTTTGGAACAGTTTCAGGAGAATAGGAATTAATTTTTCTTTAAATGTTTGGTAGAATTCCCCTGGGAAGCCATCTGGCCCTGGGCTTTTGTTTGTTTGGAGATTTTTGATGAATGTTTCAATTTCCTTACTGGTTATGGGTCTATTCAGGTTTTCTATTTCTTCCTGGTTCAGTTTTGGCAGCTTATATGTCTCTAGGAAAGCATCCATTTCTTCCGGAATGTCAAATTTGTTGGCATAGAGTTGCTCATAATATGTTCTTATAATTGTTTGTATTTCTTTGGTGTTGGTTGTGATCTCTCCTCTTTCATTCATGATTTTATTTATTTGGGTCCTTTCTCTTTTCTTTTTGATAAGTCTGGCCAGGGGTTTATCAATCTTATTAATTCTTTCAAAGAACCAGCTCCTAGTTTTGTTGATTTGTTCTGTTGCTTTTTTTTTTGATTCTATTTCATTGATTTCTGCTTTGATCTTTATTATTTCTCTTCTCCTGCTGGGTTTAGGCTTTCTTTGTTGTTCTTTCTCGAGCTCCTTTAGGGGTAGGGTTAGGCTGTATATTTGAGACCTTTCTTGTTTCTTGAGATAGGCTTGTATCGCTATATATTTTCCTCTCAGGACTGCCTTTGCTGTGTCCCACAGATTTTGGACCGTTGTGTTTTCATTATCATTTGTTTCCATGGTTTTTTTCAATTCTTCTTTAATTTCCTGGTTGACCCATTCATTCTTTAGAAGGATGCTGTTGCGTCTCCATGTATTTGGGTTCTCTCCAAATTTCCTCTTGTGATTGAGTTCTAGCTTCAGGGCATTGTGGTCTGAAAATATGCAGGGAATGATTCCAATCTTTTGATACCGGTTGAGACCTGGTTCATGACCCAGGATGTGATCTATTCTGGAGAATGTTCCATGGGCACTAGAGAAGAATGTGTATTCTGTTGCTTTGGGATGAAATGTTCTGAATATATCTGTGATGTCCATCTGGTCCAGTGTGTCATTTAAGGCCTTTATTTCCTTGTTGATCTTTTTCTTGGATGATCTGTCCATTTCAGTGAGGGGGCGTGTTAAAGTCCCCTACCATTATTGTATTCTTGTCAATGTGTTTCTTTGATTTTGTTATTCATTGGTTTATATAGTTGGCTGCTCCCATGTTAGGGGCATAGATATTTAAAATTGTTAGATCTTCTTGTTGGACAGACCCTTTGAGTATGATATAGTGTCCTCCCTCATCTCTTATTATAGTCTTTGGCTTAAAATCTAATTGATCTGATATAAGGATTGCCACCCCAGCTTTTTTCTGATGTCCACTAGCATGGTAAATTGTTTTCCACCCCCTCACTTTCAATCTGGAGGTGTCTTCGGGTCTAAGATGAGTTTCTTGTAGGCAGCATATTGATGGGGTTTGTTTTTTTATCCATTCTGAAACCCTGTGTCTTTTGATTGGGGGCATTTAGCCCATTTATATTCAGGGTAACTATTGAGAGATATGAATTTAGTGCCACTGTATTGCCTGTAAGGTGTTTGTTACTGTATATTGTGTCTGTTCCTTTCCAATCTAATACTTTTAGGGTCTCTCTTTGCTTAGAGGAGCCCTTTCAATATTTCCTGTAGGGCTGGTTTGGTGTTTGCATTCTTTCAGATTTTGTTTGTCCTGGAAGCTTTTTATCTCTCCGTCTATTTTCAATGATAACCTAGCTGGATATAGTATTCTTGGCTGCATGTTTTTCTCGTTTAGTGCTCTGAATATATCATGCCAGTTCTTTCTGGCCTGCCAGGTCTCTGTGGATAATTCTGCTGCCAGTCTAATATTTTTACCATTGTATGTTACAGAATTCTTATCCCGGGTTGCTTTCTGGATTTTCTCTTTGTCGCTAAGACTTGTAAATTTTACTATTAAATGATGGGGTGTGGACCTATTCTTATTGATTTTGGGGGAAGATTCTCTGCACCTCCTGGATTTTGATGCTTGTTCCCTTTGCCATATTAGGGAAATTCTCTACAATAATTCTCTCCAATATACCTTCTGTTCCCCTCTCTCTTTCTTCTTCTTCTGGAATCCCAATTATTCTAATTTTGTTTCATCTTATGGTATCACTTATCTCTCTAATTCTCCTCTCATGGTCCAGTAGTTGTTTGTCTCTCTTTTGCTCAGCTTCTTTATTCTCTATCATTTGGTCTTCTGTATCACTAATTCTTTCCTCTGCCTCATTTATCCTAGCAGTAAGAGCCTCCATTTTTTATTGCACCTCATTAATAGCTTTTTTGAATTCAACTTGGTTAGATTTTAGTTCTTTTATTTCTCCAGGAAGGGCTTTTATTTCTCCCGATAGGGTTTCTCTAATATCTTCCATGCTTTTTTCGAGCCCGGCTAGAACCTTGAGAATCATCATCCTGAATGCTAGATCTGACATATTACCAATGTCTGTATTGATTAGGTCCCTAGTCTTCGGTACTGCCTCCTGTTCTTTTTTTTTTTTTTGGTGAGTTTTTCCACCTTGTCATTTTGTCCAGATAAGAATATATGAAGGAGCTAATGAAATACTAAAAGGGTGGCAAAGACCCCAGGAAAATGTGCTTTAACCAAATCAGAAGAGACCCCAAATCGTGGGGGGTGGGGGGCGGGGAGAAAGGGTGTAAAAAGAAGTTCAGAAAAGAGAAAAAAAAATTTTAAAAAGAGCATAAATAAAGAAAAAATATATATATTAGACTGGTGACTAGAACAGGGTCACCCACTTACTTTGGGGAGTATTTTGGTCTCTTAGAGGAAACTACCTTCCAAAATTTTAAAGAATGAAAAACATATTAAGGTTAAACACAATGAAGGGATGGCATATGACTATAAAGATGAAAAAAAAATTTTTTTTAATTTCTAACAAAGGAGTTGATAAGGTTAGTTGGTTGGGAGAATAAAAAAAAAAAGAAAGTGGAGAGAACTTCCTTAGGCTGGAGACTAGATCAAGCCTGGTGCTAGATTTAGGGTGTATTTTGATCTATTAGAAAAAGTTGTACCCCAAATATTTTAGAAGAAAAAACCCTATGTGTATACAAAGAATAAAGTTAGTTAAAATGAAGGATAAAATATAATAATGAAAGTTCAAAAAAGTTTTTTTTAAAAGGTATTAAACTAGTTAAAAAACATTAAAAGAAGAAAGGGTAAAAGTTAAAAAAAATTAGAAGAGAAAAATTTTTTTTTTAAATTAATTAACTTTGCAAGACTAAAGATTCATGGAGAGAAAGTCATGAATTCCATGCTTTACTTTCTCCTCCTCTGGAATTCTGCTGTTCTACTTGGTAAGTGAACTTGGTCTTGGCTGGATTTCTTGCTGATCTTCTGGGGGAGGGGCCTGTTGTAGTGATTTTCAAGTGTCTCTGCCCCAGGCGGAATTGCACTGCCCTTACCAGGGGCCGGGCTAAGTAATCCTTTTGGGTTCGCTTTCGGGAGCTTTTGTTCCCTGGACACTTTCTGTAGAGTTCCGGAGGACGGGAATGAAAATGGCGGCCTCACAATCTCCAAGAGCTCGGGGCCCCACTCTTCCTTGCGCCTTCAGAGAAAAGCGCTCAAGCACTCCCGTCTCCCCGGCTTCCAGCCGCGCTTGGAGAAAAACGCGCAATCACTCCCATCTCACTGGCCTCCAGCTGCGCTCTGAGCTCACCCAGCCTGTGACCAAGCATCTTTGTCTCTGGCACAGAGCCCCGCCTGGAGTCTCTGAACCCCGCAGATCCCTGAGCTCTTCCAGGTTGGAGTCTCCCCGAATCTTGTGGGGACCCCACGCACAGAGCACCGGCCTGTGTCACGGATTACGGTTCAAGGTAACCCCAAGTTGAGAGCTCTCTCCTCGGCTCTGTCGCCATAGCCAGCTTCCCTGCTGTAAAACCTGTGAGCTCTGCGACACTCAGACACCCCCGATCCTTCTGTGACCCCGTGGGACCTGAGGCCATGCTGTCCCCGCGAGGTCTTCACCCTGGTTTAGCCTCTGGAGGGATGTCCCTCAGTGGAGCAGACTTTTAAAGGTCCTGATTTTGTGCTCCGTTGCTCCGCAGCTTGCCAGGAGCTGGCCCCTCCCCGCTGGGGTCTATCTTCCCGTCAGTTTGGATTCACTTCTCTGCTGGTCCTACCTTTCAGAAAGTGGTCGATTTTCTGTTTCTAGAATTGTTGCTCTTCTTCTCTTCGATCTCCTGTTGGATTTGTAGGTGTTTGGAATGGTTTAATAAGCTATCTAGCTGATCTCCTGCTGCCTGATGTCATCTCAGCCTGCTACTTCTCCGCTATCTTGACTCCTCCTGAACAATGTTTGTGACTTAACACATTGAATTGTATAGAACCACAGAGTCTTTTTTTTCAAATCCATAATATATATATTTTACAGGAAAATTTTAGAATTATCTTTCTTTCCCAATGCCTTTATAGCATCTTAACATTAAGTATAGTCACGCTTCAGAATTCTGCTTTTTTGTTTCTGTCAGAATTACTTATTTCAAAAGCATATTTCTGTTTTCTTCTTGGTCTTAATATATTTGAATAGCAAAGTCATATTCTTTAGAAGAAGATATCTTCAGAAATTTAATTGAAAATAACTAACACTATTTAATTGCCATTTCACTTGCCAGAAGTGAAGTTTTGACTTCTCTTCTTTCATTTTCCCAGGCCAACACAATGGTGTCTGGGCCCTCTGAATTCCAGACAACATACAACACTTGTTTTACTGAGTCCTGATGACTTCAGTCTGTTAATTTGTTTAGGATATGCTTTTGGTTTTTATAAGGTCAACTAGAAATTTGAAGCTACTTTTCCCACTTATTCTAAGATCAAAAAAAATTTTTTTTTAAGATTTTATTTATTTTTATTTAACAGATAGAAATCACAAGTAGGCAGAGAGACAGGCAGAGAGAGAGAGAGTGGAAGAAGCAGGCTCCCTGGCTGAGCAGAGAGCCTGATGCGGGGCTCGATCCCAGGACCCCGAGATCATGACCTAAGCCGAAGGCAGAGGCTTTAACCCACTGAGCCACCCAGGCGCTCCTAAGATCAAAACATTTTTAAATGCTGAAATTTTATTTGAAAATACTGTGGTAACTCTGGTAATGTCAAATCTTTAAGCATACATTTCAAACTTTTCCATTTAAAGAATGTTTATGTAATTGAGTTTATTTTGGGAACTCTGTTAAGGTCAGTATGTTAGCTGCCAGTTATTTAATACTAGCAAGTACAGAATACCTTGTTTGGCTATTTTTTTGTGATCCTTTTGATGAAGGTTTGATTTGTTACATCCTAAAAAACACATCATTTGCTGTTTGACTTTTATTATTATAAATTAATTTATGTCCTTGCCAGCCCTCAGGTCTGATTCTCTCCCAGTGCATCACCCCTAACTTACTCCTCACACCACATCTAACCTTTACCCTGATGCCCGGGTGGATGCCAGGGAAGTTGGTAGTATACACATATATACACATATATGTAGATATAACTAAAATGTGAGAGAAAGAGCTACTTTATAATGATCTGCTTTGGTGGCCAGGCAGGAACTGACCAGTTTGCTAGACTCTTGCTATGGCTGCTGCAGTCCAAGAGTTTCAGACTTCCTTCTTTCCAAAAGAAAACATGGCCTGTTCTTTTCTCTAACAAATCACAGTAATAGTAGCATCCTTCCAAGCTATTCTTCTTAACTCCAGGTAATTGATAGTGCATGAAAACATGGATTTCTAGATTGAGCAAAGTTGTGTAGAAAGCTAGCATTTGGGTGGCATGTGGAAAGAGCATAAGCTGTGAGCACACAAAATGAACTTGGCCCTTGGCCCTTAACAGTACTTCTCTTTGATTCTCCCTGTACCTCTTACATCATTTCTTTACAGTCTCCTTTTAATCATTTCTATCTGCCCTGCAATTTTAATATTTTGCAGAATTCTATATGAAACTGTTTTCTCTGACAGTATAGTTCTCTTCCACTCTTTTGTCTTTAGTGCCAGTGATATGGCAGTGGCTGCTATCTCCCTACACAAAATCCCAACTGCTCCCCCAAGCTCTCCACCTATGTAATGGTTTACCTGTTCACTGCCTGTCCCCATTCACCTATCCTGCAGGCACTTGAGACTCACCAAACCCTTTATGCCTAATTTAAGTGAAAAGTTTAAAAGCAAACCCTTTACACCCAATACTAATGCTAATACTAATACTAATACTAATACTAATACTAATACTAATCCCTCTTCTGTATATCACCATCTTCACTGAGGCCAAACTCAAAAAAACCAGAAATCTGAGAACATTGCCATGGAAGAACAAAGAACTGTTAGGTACTTACACAATTATGCTAACACAGTAGACACACGCACACGGACACACACACACACACACACACACACACACACACACACTGGTGTTCAGAGAGGAATACTGCCTAGTTTTGCATGTTTTTGAACTTTGAGTAATAGAATCATATTATGTGTATCTTTTTATGCTTTGCTCTTTTGTTCAACACTGATTCATGCATGTGTATAGCTGTATTGTTGTAGTCTATGGTGTGAAAATTCTGCAACTTATTTGCCCATTTTCCTGTTGAAAGACATTGGGTAGTTTTCAGTTTTTTCACTATTAAAAGCAATGCAGCAGTGAACGTTTGTGCACATATCTCCTGACACAGATATGCAAATATTTCTTTAGAATGTGTGCATAGGAGTAGAATTCCTGGGTATAGATATAAACATTTCCATATACCTGGTTAGTGATTGCCAAATTGTTATCCAAAATGATTTCACTGTTTATACTCTAACTAGTAGTCATTTATCTTGTTACGTTCCATGTCCTCTATGATCTCTGCTGTTGTTGGACATTTTCATTTTTGCTAATCTGGTGTAAAATATTTCATAGTGGTTTTCATTTCCTTGGTTACCAGTGAAGTCAATTTTATTATCTTATGCTTATTTGCCCCCACTGTTCGCTTCTTTTGAGTTCCTGTGGTCTTTGGCATACATTGTTAACTTACGTTGGATTTTTTAAATGTTATAGAGTTTTAGATAATGATCCTTTGTCAGTAGCATATGTTGCAACATCTCCTTTCAGTTTGTAACTTGTCTTTTCCTTTTCGTTAAGGTGTCTACTGATGAGTAGAAGTACTTACTTCTAATGCTTCTTTTTTTTTATATTTTATTTATTTATTTGACAGACAGAGATCACAAGTAGGCAGAGAGGCAGGCGGGGCGTGGGGAAGCAGGCTCCCTGCTGAGCAGAGGACCCAGGAGTATCCCAGGACCCTGGGATCATGACCCGAGCCGAAAGCAGAGGCTTTAACCCACTGAGCCACCCAGGTGCCCCACTTCTAATGCTTCTAATGTAATTGAATTGATCAATCTTTATGGTTTCCATTTATGCTTAAAAACAAAAACAAAAACTTACCTATTGTAAGATCCTAAAGACATTCTTCTCAATTTGTTGTGTGTATTGTGTAGGTAGAGATACATAGTTAGGCCACATAAAAATTGACCTTTGATTTTTAATTTCAGGACCATTGTTTGTGCCATAGTCAAGTGGGCATGATTTTTCAAGTGTCACAGTGCCATTAATCATTACATATTTTTCTGGAGCTCTCATTTTTCTCAGCTTGGCTCCTGGACATGATTCAGGAATATTATTCTCAGAATATGAAACAAAATGCAAAGGATTCACTCCAAACTATATTAATATTTCTCATTTGAGTAAGAAAATGTTGATATTCTAGCTGTGGTAACACCAGTATTAAACTAGGCTGAAAAAATGCCCTTACAAAATGAGCCAATAACTGGAAATAACATTTTAAAAGATGTTGGTAATTCAACTCCCAGAAAGTTAAAAGAGAAGCCAATCTTCATTCATACATTTTAGAGAAACTTTCCCAGGATGAGATATCTTCTGACAAATTTAACTTTTTTTTTTTATAAACATATAATGTATTATTAGCCCCAGGGGTACAGGTCTGTGAATCGCCAGGTTTACACACTTCACAGCACTCACCATAGCACATACCCTCCCCAATGTCCATAAGCCCACCACCTTCTCCCTACACCCCTCCCCCCAACCCCCCTCAGTTTGTTTTGTCACATTAAGAGTCTCTTTTGGTTTGACAAATTTAACTTTTAATCCAGATTATTCATTGTTATTAGATGGTGGTCATGCAGTTTTGATATTTTGATTTGAGGTGTAGTTCCTGTGTAGTTGTGTATATGTTTGTATTCTAATACAGTGTGGAATCAAGCTAATAAAACAGAAATCTCTGCAGCTGTATTGTTGAGAACAGAAGTCATCTTTTAGTAAAGCTGTAA
Organism: Taxidea taxus jeffersonii; assembly: GCA_003697995.1. Classification (NCBI taxonomy): domain Eukaryota; kingdom Metazoa; phylum Chordata; class Mammalia; order Carnivora; family Mustelidae; genus Taxidea; species Taxidea taxus. The sequence goes on along the minus strand of ML112007.1, from coordinate 63,297 downwards.
TCATCTAGTTTCATTTATTCCCTTTATTTAAAAAGTCCTTAAATTTAAGCATTAAACTCTACAAATGTGGTTTATTCTTATCATTAGCCATCCTTCTTAATTTATAATATTTATTTATTCCACAGATATTTATTAAGAACCTATGTTTTGGAAAGTATCATATATGCTCAACTGAGTCTAACTGTTCCAGAATTCAGGACCTGGAAGAACTCCAAGATCATTTATATTAATCCTAACATCCCACAAATTTAATTAAGACACTGCGATCCAGAAAAGACCCAGAAAAGAGATCAGAAAACTGCAGTCACCTAACCAAAATCTCAAAGTGATGGAGTATAAATAAAAATCCTTGACTCTGGCTTCGGAATTCCTCCTGTTGGATGATGTTTTCCACAAAAATACCTGAAAAATCTTCCTGAGTCCTAAATATTGATACAATATTTATAAAGAGTCCCAAAAGGACAAATCACTGTGAGAAAATTCTATTACATAGTTACTTCAAGCTCCTTATAACATTTTTAGGATGGAAAGACACATTTTTCTAAAAATCAGGAAAAGCAAAAATTTTAACTGCAAACTTCCAGAGGGCAAGAATCATTTGATACCTTTATCAGTTTGTTTTATCTCCCAATACAGTGAGCTGTTCATACTACATACTAAACAAATATTGATTAAATGAATAAAATTATATATTGAAATAGAAGGTAAAGACATTAGGTACTTTAAATGATTAAAGAAAAGAAAAATCAGGCTGAATGTGAAAAGTCTTTGTGGAACATTTAAGACTTAAGGTGGCCATAACTAATGTTACGGAGGAACTCCCAAGTTCCTTGTTTAGCTCATTTTCTATTAAGATTTTAGATACAGATTCTCTGAGTTATTTGCTTTCAAACTTCACCTCTAATCATGAATTCGTGGAATAAGCATGTTCATGAAAAAATAATGTGATAAATATACTATGTTATATTTTTAAGGATATTAATTGGTTTGTTGTTTGTAAGAGCATTAAAAAATGGAAACAACTCAAATATCCATCAGTAGATCAGTGGCTAGTACAACCAAATTAAAATGATGAATGTAGATAAGTATCTTTTTTTTTTATTAACATATAATGTATTATTTGTTTCAGGGATACAGGTCTGTGAGTCATCAGATCTACACAATTCACAGCACTCCCCATAGCACAAACCCTCCCCAATGTCCATCACCCAGCCACCCTATCCCTTCCACTTCCACCGCCCAGCAACCCTCAGTTTGTTTCTTGAGATTAAGAGGCTCTTATGGTTTGTCTCCCTCCCAATCCCATCTTGTTTCATGTTTTCCCTCCCTACCCCCAACAACCTCCCACCTGCCTCTCAAATTCCTATCAGTGAGATCATATGATAATTTTCTTCCTCTGATATACTTACCTCGCTCAGCATAATACCCATCCACTTTGTTGCAAATAGCAAGATTTTGTTTTTTGATGGCTGTATTTTATATATATATATGTATATGTATATATATATACACACACACACACATACATACATACACATACATACATACATACGTACATATGTATCTCACATCTTCTTTATCCATTTGTCTGTTGATGGACATCTAGGTTCTTTCCATACTTCAGCTATTGTGGACATTGCTGCTATAAACGTTCAAGTGTACATGCCCCTTCAGATCAGTACATTTGTACCTTTAGGGTAAAACCCAGTAGTGTGAAAAAAATAAAAATAAATTTAAAAGAATTAAAAAAAAAAAAAAACCAGTAGTGCGATTGCTGTGTCATAGGGTAGCTCTGTTTTCAACTTTTTGAGGAACCTATATACTGTTTTCCAGAGTAGCTGCACCAGCTTGCATTCCCACCAACAATGTAGGAGGGTTCCCCTTTCTCCACATCCTCGCCAGCATCTGTCATTTTCTGACTTGTTAATTTTAGCCATTCTGATTGGTGTGAGGTGGTATCTCATTGTGGTTTTGATTTGTATTTCTTTGATGCTGAGTGATGTGGAGCACTTTTTCATGTGTTTGTTGGCCATCTGGATGTCTTCATTACAGAAATGTCTGTTCATGTCCTCTCCTCTGCCCATTTCTTGATTGGATTATTTGTTCTTTGGGTGTTCAGTTTGATAAGTTCTGTATAGATTTTGGATACTAGCCCTTTATCTGATATGTCGTTTGCAAATATCTTCTCCCATTCTGTCAGTTGACTTTTGGTTTTGTTGACTGTTTCCTTTGCTGTACAAAGGTTTTTAATTTTGATGAAGTCCCAGTTCATTTTTTCCCTTGCTTCCTTTGACTTTGGTGTTGTTCCTAGGAAGAAGTTGCTGCGGTTGAGGTCGAAAAGGTTGCTGCCAGTTTTCTCCTCAAGGATTTTGATGGATTCCTGTCTCACATTGAAGTCTTTCATCCATTTGAGTCTATTTTTGTGTGTGGTGTAAGGAAATGATCCAGTTTCATTTTTCTGCATGTGGCTGTCCCAATTTTCCCAACACCACTTGTTGAAGACACTTTTTTCCATTGGGCATTCTTTCCTGCTTTGTCAAAGATTACGTGACCATAGAATTGAGGGTCAATTTCTGGGCTCTCTCTTCTGTCCCATTGATCTATGTGTCTGTTTTTGTGCCAGTACCATACCATCTTAATGATTACAGCTTTGTAATAGAACTTGAAGTCTGGAATTGTGTTGCCACCAACTTTGGTTTTCTTTTTCAACATTCCTCTGGCTATTCGGGGTCTTTTCTTGTTCCATATAAATTTGAGGATTATTTGTTCCATTTATTTGAAGAAAATTGATGGTAATTTGATAGGGATTGCCTTAAATGTATAGATTGCTTTAGGTAGCATAGACATTTTCACAATATTTCTTCTTCCAATCCATGAGCATAGGATGCTTTTCTATTTCTTTGTGTCATCCTCAATTTCTTTCATGAGTACTTTATGGTTTTCTGAGTATAGATTCTTTGCCTCTTTGGTTAGATTTACACCTATGTATCTTATGATTTGGGGTGCAATTGTAAATGGGATTGACTCCTTAATTTCTCCTTCTCCTGTCTTGTTGTTGGTGTATAGAAATGCAACTGATTTCTGTGCATTGATTTTATATCCTGCTACTTTACTGAATTCCTGTATGAGTTCTAGCAGTTTTGGAGTGGAGTCCTTTGGGTTTTCCACGTAAAGTATCATATCATCTGCAAAGAGTGAGAGTTTGACTTCTTCTTTGCCAATGTGCATGCCTTTTATTTCTTTTTGTTGTCTGATTGCTGAGGCTAGGACTTTTAGTACTATGTTGAATAGCAGTGGTGATAGTTGACAGCCTTGCCCTGTTCCTTACCTTAGGGAAGAAGCTATCAGTTTTCCCCCATTGAGAATGATATTTGCTGTGGGTTTATCATAGATGGCTTTGATGATATTAAGGTATGTACCCTCTATCCCTACACTGTGAAGAGTTTTGATCAAGAAAGGATGCTGTACTATGTCAAAAGCTTTTTCAGAATCTATTGAGAGTATCATAGGGTTCTTGTTCTTTCTTTCTTGTTCTATTAATGTATTGTATCACATTGATTGATTTGCACATTTTGAACCAACCTTGCAGCCCAGGAATAAATCTCACTTGGTCGTGGTGAATAATCCTTTTAATGTACTGTTGGATCCTATTGGCTGTTATTCATCAGGAATATTGGTCTGTAATTATCCTCTTTGGTTGTTGGATCAACATAATGCTGGCCTCATAAAATGAGTTTGAAAGTTTTCCTTCCATTTCTATTTCTTGGAATAGTTTCAGGAGAATAAGTATTAATTCTTCCTTAAATGTTTGGTAGAATTCTCCTGGGAAGTTATCTGGCCCTGGGCTCTTGTTTTGGGGGAGATTTTTGATTACTGCTTCAAGGTCCTTACTGGTTATGGGTCTTTTCAGGTTTTCTATTTCTTCCTGGTTCAGTTTTGGTAGTTTATATGTCTCTAGGAATGCATCCATTTCTTCCAGATTTTCAAATTTGCTGGCATATCATTGCTCATATGTTCTTATAACTGTTTTTATTTCTTTGGTGTTGGTTGTGATCTCTCCTCTTTCATTCATGGTTTTTTTAATTTAGGTCCTTTCTCTTTCCTTTTGGATAAGTCTGGCCAGGGGTTTATCAATCTTGTCAATTCTTTCAAAGAACTAGCTCCTAGTTTTGTTGATTTATTCTACCATTCTTTTGGTTTCTATTTCATTGGTTTCTGCTCTGATCTTTATTATTTCTCTTCTCCTGATGGGTTTTTCCTTTCTTTCTTTCTCCAGCCCTTCAGGTGTTGGGTTAGGTTGTGTACTTGAGACCTTTCTTGTTTCTTGAGAAAGGCTTGTATTGCTATGTACTTTCCTCTCAGGACCACCTTTGCTGTGTCCCAAAGATTTGAACAGTTCTGTTTTCATTTTCATTTGTTTTCATGAATTCTTTTAATTCTTCTTTAGTTTCCTGGTTGAACCCTTCATTCTTTAGTAGGAAGTGCTCTTCAGCCTCCATGTATTTGAGTTCTTTCCAACTTTCTTCTTGTGGTTGAATTCTAGTTTCAAAGCATTGTGGTCTGAAAATATGCAAAGAATGATCCCAGTCTTTTGGTACTGGTTGAGACCTGAATTGTGACCCAGGATGCAATCTATTATGGAGAATCTTCCATGTGCAATAGGAAGAATGTGTATTCTGTTGCTTTGGGATGGAATGTTCTGAATATATCTATGATGTCCATCTTGTCCAGTGTGTCATTTAAGGCCTTTATTTCCTTGTTGATCTTTTGCTTAGATGATCTGTCCATTTTAGTGAGGGGAGTGTTAATGTCCCCTACTGTTACTATATTATTGTCGATGTGTTTCTTTGATTTTGTTATTAATTGGTTTATGTAATTGACTGCCCTCATGTTAGGGGCATAGATATTTAAAATTGTTAGATCTTCTTGTTGGACAGACTCTTTAAATATGATATAGTATCCTTCCTCATTTCTTAGTTTAGTCCTTGGCTTAAAATCTAATTTATCTGTTATAAGGATTGCCACCCCAGCTTTCTTTTGATGTCCCTTGGCATGGTACATAGTTTTCCACCCCTCACTTTAAATCTGGAGGTGTCTTTGGGTCTAAAATGAGTTTCTTGTAGACAGCATATTGATGGGTCTTATTTCTTTATCCATCCTGATACCCTGTGTCTTTTGATTGGGACATTTAGCCCATTTACATTCAGGGTAACTTTTGGAAGATATGAATTTTGTGCCACTATATTGCCTGTATGGTGACTGTTACTGTATATTGTCTCTGTTCCTTTCTGTTCTGTTACTTTTAGGCTCACTCTTTGCTTAGAGGATCCCTTTCAATATTTCCTTTAGGGCTGGTTTGGTGTTTGCAAATTCTTTTAGTTTTTGTTTGTCCTGGAAGCTTTTTATCTTTCCTTCTATCCAGCCTAGCTGGATATAGTGTTCTTTGCTGTATCTTTTTCTCATTTAATGCTCTGAATATATCATGCCAGTCCTTTCTGGCCTGCCAGGTCTCTGGGTAGGTCTGCTGCCAATCTAATATTTCTACTGTAATATATTACAAACCTCTTGTCCCAAGCTGCTTTCAGGATTTTCTCTTTATCACTGATACTTTTAAGTTTTACTGTTAGATGTCAGGGTATGGACCTATTCTCATTGATTTTGAGTGGGGTTCTCTGTGCCTCCTGGATTTAGATGCTTGTTCCCTTCACCAAATTAGGGAAATTCTCTGCTATAATTTGCTCCAATATTCCTCTACCCCCCCCCCCACTCCTTTCTTCTTTTTCTGGGATCCCAATTATTCTAATATTGTTTTGTCTTTTGCTTTCACTTATCTCTCAAATTCTCCCCTCATGGTCCAGTAGTTGTTTATCTCTCTTTTTTGCAGCTGCTTTATTCTCCATCATTTGGCCTTCTATATCACTGATTCTCTCTTCTGCCTAATCTTTCCTAGCAATAAGAGCCTCTCTTTTTTATTGCACTGCATTAATAGCTTTTTTGATATCAACTTGGTTAGATTTTAGTTCTTTTATTTCTCCAGAAAAGGATTTTAATTCTCCAGAAAGGGATTCTCTAGTATCTTATATGCTTTTTTCATGCCCAGTTAGCATCTTGATAATCATCATTCTGAAATCTAGTTCTGACATGTTACTAATGTCCTTATTGAATAGGTTCCTAGGTTCTTGTTCTTTTTTTTTTTTGAGGTGAGTTTTTTTTGCCTTGTCATTTTACCCAGTTAAGAACAGATGAATGAGAGAACTAAATATTAAAAGGGTAGCAACAACCCCAGAAAAATATGCACTAACCAAGTCAGAAGAGGCCTGAAACTGGGGGGAGAAGAAAGGAAAAGGGGACAAGAAAACATATATATATATATATATATATATATATATATATATGTGTGTGTGTGTGTGTGTGTGTGTATGTATGTATACATATATATTAGACTGGTGTGTAGAATAAAACTACACACTTGATTTGGGGTGTATTTTAGTCTATTAGAAGAAACTTTCACAAAATTTTAAAGAAAGATATACATTTTTTTCACACAAAAATAAGGGTAAACACAATGAAGGGATAGAATCTGATTGTAAAGATGAAAATTTAAAAAGATTCTATAAAAGGGAATTGATAAGATAAGTTGGTTGAAAAAAAGAAAAAAAAAAGGAGGGCATGTGATCAGGTTGGAGACTACAACAAAGCCAAAAAGCCATATGTTATATTTAGGGTATATTTTCATCTGTTAGAAGAAAGTGTATTCCAAAATTTTAAAGAACGAAAAACTTGTATGCATACAAAAAATAAGGTTAAATAGAATGAAGTGTTAGAATGAAAATTCGAAAAGATTTTTAAAAAGGTATTGATAAGATAAAATATTCAAAAAGTTAAAATAGGAAAGAGGAAAAATTTTAAAAATAGAATAAGAAAAAAATATAATTTAAACAATTTAACCTTGAAAGACTAAGGAATCATTGGGAAGAAAGCCATGAATTCTATGTGGTGCAGTCTGCTAGCTCTGCAGTTCCACAGTTCTCATTGATCAGTGAACTTGGTCTTGGCTGGCTGTTCTTGTTGATCTTCTCAGGGCAGGGTCTGTTGCAGTGATTCTCAAATATCTTTGCCAGAGGTGGAATTGCACCACCCTTGCCAGGGGCCAGGCTAAGTAATCTGCTCAGGTTTGCTTTTGGTAGCGTTTGTTCCCTGAGCGCTTTCTATACAGCTTTGGAGTATGAGATTGAAGATGGTAGTCTCCCAATCCCCAGCCCAAGCAGCCGAGAGCTCAGGCCCCACTACTCAGTGCACCGTCAGAGAAAGGCAGTCAATCCCTCCGGTCTCCCCGGTGTCTGGCCGGCTCCGAGCTCACCCAGCCTATGACCAAGCATTTCTATCTCTGGCATACGGCCCTGTTTGGAGTCTCCATACCCAGAAGATTCCTGCAGCATACTCCCACACCACACCTTCCAGAGGTGGAAGGGGTGCATCTCCCTGGACCTGGACTTGTGGGGTCTTGTGGTGTCCCTGCTTAAAGAGCAGTACCCAGACTGTGCCTTGGATCACAGTTTAAGGTAACCCCAAGCTGAGATCCCACTGCTGGGATCCTTCTCTGCAGCCGGCTTCCTGTCTCTGATACCTGAGCGCTCTGCTGCACTCGGGCACCTGTGGTCTTTCTGTGACCCTGTGGGTCCTGAGACCACACTGTCCCCATGGGCTCCATTCCCCTCTTAGCCTCTGGATCGATGTCCCTCCATGGAGCAGACTTCCAAAAGTTCAGATTTTGTGCTCTGCTTGTGGGGAGCTGGCTCCTCCCCCATGGTCTGTCTTCCCATCTATGGCCTTGGATTCACTTCTCCACATGTCCTACTTTCCATAAAGTGGTTGCTTTTCTGTTCCTAGAATTGCTGCTCTTCTTCTCTTTCATCTCCTATTGAGTTTGTAGGTATTCAGAATGGTTTGATAACTATTTAGCTTAATTCCTGGACCTATACAATATTTAGGTCTCCTACTCATCCTCCATCTTGCTTCTCCCCTCTCTTTGCCAACTTCTTCATAGAGGAACACTGATGACTAAGAAAAGTTTATTCTTTCTTCTTAGTTAGGTTCTTATTTGTGACCTCCCTAAAACACTTCTAGGAGAGAGGTAAGAATGAGGACAGATTTCAGAAATTTAAGGAATTAGAGAGTAGAGAATTAGATTTGGTGAATGTGGATAAAGAAAAATGTATGCTCTCTGAAAGGCATATCAGAGACCCCATAGCTAAGTATCTTTTAACATGCAAAGACATTGCTAATGTGTAGAGTAAAAAAATTCTCCAAAAACAAAATTAGATGTATTAGAATGATCCCATTTTTGTGAAACTAAAAACCATGAAGGTACAAATCATGCAAAATAGAATGATGGACATTTTTATCTTCTTTTTTTATGCTTTTTAGAATTTATAAAAAGTCATAACAATATTTATTACTTATATAAATGATTAAACTTTTCTTTTGTTTGTGGGAAGAGTTCTAAATTTATTATGTTGACTTACCAGAGGTATAAAAGCTATAGAGAATGATCTCTATTCATTGAACAACTTTTGTTGAACATCTATTATGTACTAGGCACTGAAAACAAGAGTCAGTCTAATTTTTGAGCTCCTTGTGACTTTAGAAGGAGATGGGAATCATAAACGGAGCACTAGGAATCCATATCCTTTAGACTTGTCACTTCAGAGAGTCCTTTTATCTATGCCAATTTTTTTTTAAGCTAAACTGATTGATCTCTGTTTTCTGGCTATAAACTATGAATAAAATTAGAGATTTTTCAAGATCTGACTTTTTAATTGAGAAAAATCAATTCTCCATTTTACCAGAAGGAGAAAAAGAAACTCTAAGACATTTTGGGCCAGAGAAAAATGTTTAAATGTATTGAGTTGACATTGAAAATTTATACATGTAATAATTATACTTTTATTCTCTACTGTATCATTTTCTCCTTCTATGAAATATATTTTTAGATATTTAATTACATGTTACAGTAATTGTGTCCATATTTATTGTTAATTTTAACATTAAAGTTCCCAGAGGAAGGACTTGTCATCTTGATAATGCATTAATACCTAGCACCTTGGCATTCCCATGAGTGTGATGTCTGAACTTGGCTTGCTCAGGATAAGACAGAACACGCTGCAGCCAACCATGGTTAATTGCATGCAGTCAGGAGGCCAAGAAGGTCCTGTGGCAGTTTCATTTTTAATAATCTCTTGAGACTAAGTGTGGGTGCTAGATTTTTGAAATACTCTTAGTCTAAACAAACTCAGTGTTTGGGGACTTTTAATTGGTTAGCCTTTTAAATTAAAGAAACTATTAGCTGGAACTTTTTTTTTTTTGTACTTTATGCAGTATTAGAGGCCAATAATAATAGTTTCCAAATGTTCTGTGGGAATTTACAAGCATTTTCATACATGATACCTCATTTAATCTTTGGACCACCACTGAGGCAGCTATTATTCCAGTTTTACAGGTGAGAAAACAGAAGTCTGGTTAGGTTAAATGACTTGTCTAAAGTTACATGGCTAAGAAGAAATAGACGTGGATCCACACATAGGTGTCCTGACTTCACATCTCATTCTCTTAGCTATACTGAGCTGCTGTGACTATGCCTCTGCCTTTGAAGTTGGAAATATGGGGGCATTACTGAGTTTTAGTGGATTGACACACCTAGTCATAATTGCCCCTAAAGCCACCTCTAATTGTCAATATGAAGAATGTTTTATTTAGGTTCCACAAAGAACCACTGACAAGGTTTATACAAGGGTCCTTCTGATTGAGCCATTACTCTGCAGGTTACTATTTTATAAGTCCAATTAGCAATCTGGGATCATCATGCCCTTTGTCCCAGGACTCAAGGAGAATATTTACATAAATACAGATGTCAGCCCCTTAATATAGTAACTCCAATACTGAAATGGAATAAAATGTAGTTATTAAATACATGTAAATTCAGTAAGTAAATGTGGGCCAACATTTCATCAACAACTGGTAAAATGTGAAGTCATTATCAGTTATATACACTAATGGAAAGACCACTAAGGGAAATTCATGTGATTAGAACTTCTGATATTAAGAGATTCAAATGCATGTTAATAGGTAGAATTTAAGGGAGCCAAAGGAAGATATAAATTGTGATAGGATTGTTAAAGAAATGGCTTGAGACATAGACCTTCTGTATCTTGGCAAAAAAAAAGGCTTACAACACAGAGGATATTTTATTTCTTGACCTTAATTATGAGTATTGTTGTAGGCCCTTGAATTTTTGTTAGCTCAGAATAGAGACAGATTAATCCTAAAGCAGTTAAAGTAATTAAATTCTCTTCATCTCTTTTTTTATGTTCAGGCAGCATATGGAAATGAGTCTCTAAACCAATTCTAATAGAATTTTAACTTTTATTTCACTTCTGTGTCTCTTAATTTTCTTTTACCCTATATGGCATTTTTAGAATAAAAACCATTGATTTTCTTTTTACTCTAGGTTTGATCCTCCACTACCTGAGACGTCAAAAAAGGAGCACAGCTCAGCTGAAAACATGTCTTTAGAAACTCTAAGAAACAGTAGTTCAGAAGACCTCTTTGATGAGATTTAACTGTCTCAAAAGGTACTTTGATGTTCACTAGACTATGTTTTCTGTTCATTTCTTTAAACTAAAAAAGCAAGATTTCAACTCAGCAGCAGCTATTACTGTACCTTACAGTTTAATTACATACACACTGAATTGACACCATTGTGCAAAATGGATTATACATGTATATGAAGATGTGATTTGATGACAGTGGTGCATTATTCTAAACTATTCATTCACATGCCTATAATTACATAAAATCTCAGACTTTTGATGGCAAAGGACACATTCATCTTATTTAATTCACACATATTATACGTGGTAGCTGTCTAACATCCTGTCTAGGAAGATTTTGGAAATAGGACAAAGAAAATGTCTATAGTTCTTTCTTGAATAGTCATATTCTGAACAATGTTTGAGCATTTTAACTTGTGACATGATGTGTAAAATTTGTTTTTAGTCTGTAAACAAATAATCTCAAAATCCGATGACAAAATTGTTGATGCATTGAAGATTTTGTGTTCCTAATAAAATATATTATTTAGCTTAGCTTTTTCCTTTTTTGTAGTAACAGCCTTTGCAAGGTGCTTCTTAATATAAATGTAATCCCTTTTTTATCAAAAACATATTTTTCAGAGATTGTTGATGAAAGATTTCTTACACATTAAGGGCCTTCTCAGAAAACAAGGACCAAAAAAAAGAAAACAAGGACCATGCAATATTTACTTATCTATCCTCACTCAATAACATCTGGCACAATTTAAAAAAAAAATACTCTTTTACCTCCTACCCTCTAATTTTGTCTTCACTTCTCTCCAGTTGAACATCCATTTTCTCATGGTTCTCAAAGATAACAGTGACCACCTTGTTGCTTAATTCAGTGGTTGGTCCATTCTCAGTCCTCAGCTACACCTGACGTAGTCATATCACTTCTCCTCAGTAAACATTTACTTCACCTGATTTTTATAATAACATAGGCTGTGTTTATTCCTCTTTCATTTTGGCCCCTGAGTCTTTCTCCTTGACTGACAGTTAAGTGTTTGAGTGTCTCGGGCTTAATCTTCAGCTTTCTTCTTTTCATTATCTACATTGTCTCGCTAGCTTTTCTTTGGCTTTAAATACCATTTACATGCTAATATCTCCAAAATTAAAAGATTTCTATTTCCATAGTCATATATGTATACATACATATACATATATATGCATATTGTTGACCCTCAAACACTGTAGGGGTTGGGGCACTGATACCCTGGTAGTCAAAACTATGTATAATTTTTGATTCCCGAAAATCTTAACCATTAAGAGCCTAGTCTTGACTGGAAACCTTACCAATAATTTAAAGTCAATTAATACATATTTTGTTTATATATGTATTATATATTGTATTCTCATAATAAACTAAGCTAGAGAAAGGAAAATGTTATTAAGAAATCCTAGGGAAGAGACAATACATTTAACTAGTATCCTATAAAAAAATCTGTGTGTAAATGGACCTGCACGGTTCAAACCCATGTTGTTCAAAGGTCAGGTGTATAATTTATCACTAATTTATCACAAAAGGAGGTTCTTAAAAATCTGACTGAGTACATCTATCTGCTTTGGATGATTATTTGGATGTTTAAATACATGTAAAGCAGAGATCTGATTGTGTTCTAGCCTTCATTTCCTCCCCCGCCGCTCCCCACCATGGTCTTCCCCATCCAACAAGTTCAGAACCATGTACCTAGTTGATCTAGGCTAAAAACCCAGGAATCCTTCTTGGTGCCTCTGCTTCCCTCTTCTCCCACATCCTGGCATTTTTACCTCCAAATTACAGCTTGACTCTATCTACTTCTGTCTCTGTATCTGCTACATCTGCCTCCTGACTGGTCTACCTGCTCATCTCCTGCTTTGTGGAGACAAACTGATTTTTTTAAATTTTAGGTAAGATCATTTCACACCAGGGTTGAAACCCTCCAGTAGTAATCCATTGCCCTTTGAATAAAGTTCACAGCATATAAGAGCTGATATGATCTGGCCCCTACCAATCTCTCCCCATGATTTCCTGCTCCTTTTTCTTTGCTTGCCTCACTCTTTACTGTCCCCTCAAGTAGGGCAAATCTCAGGACCATTGTATTGTTGGGCCCTATACTCAGAATGTTCATCTTTATATGGTTGGTTTCTCATCTTTCAGGTCTCGAACCAAATGTCTCTTTTCCTGAAATACCCTTTCTAAAGACGAGCACACTCCCAGTAACTGTCCCATTAGAGTGTTTTTTTCACTGTGCATATTACTACCTAGAGTTATTTTTTTCATCTATCTCTCTCTCTTTCATGTCCCCAGTAGGAAATATGCCCCAGCATAGCAGAGGTATGACCATCTGTCTTATCTATTTCCAGTTCCTACAACAGGGTAGATTCACAAAGGCTTTTAGTAAGCATTTGTTGAATGAATAAAATGCATGTCTGTCACAACATAGGCACTTGGAATGTTTCTTTAAGTTATTAAACTGCTTTGAAAAGAAACTTTGGGTTGAAGTTTAGTCAGTTGATTTGATACAAAGAAATAATTGTTTAGAAAACTCAAGTACATTTTATGATTAATTATAAATAATATATGCATAAATATGTATGCATATAGGCTTGATTGTAGAGAGTGAATGAGAAAGAATTACACATATTGTTGATATCGGAAATAGGATTTTATTAAGTCAATGGAACAAAAAATTATTTTAAATAGAAATTTTACTGCATTTTTATTTCCATAGCAACTTCCATTTAAGAGGGAAAACTTTAAAAGAAATGTAAATATAAATATGTAAAATATAAAAATATAATTATAAGTCTATAGACTTTGTAAGTCTAAAATTCTACTCTGTTACATAGGAACTTCACTATAATAATTAGTTTCATGGGGCGCCTGGGTGGCTCAGTGGGTAAGCCTCTGCCTTTGGCTCAGGTCATGACTGCAGGTCCTGGGATCGAGCAGGGAGCCTGCTTCCCCCTCTCTTCTCTCTGCCTGTCTCTCTGCCTACTTGTGATCTCTGTCAAATAAATAAATAAAATCTTTTAAAAAAATAATTAGTTTCATATAATCTGAGATTTGTCTTGGAATTTTCCAAGGGGATCTTGTACATAAAGTACCAGAATCTCGACATAATGTCATCTCATCTGAATAACCAAAATTAGTATACAACTGTGTATGTGTATGTATACATATATGTACAATTTTCTTAAGTGAAAGAGAAGAAGAAAACAATTTTGGCTATTACCTCACTAGTGGTAAGAGAGTGATGTACAAAGAGTGTTTCCTAATAATTGTAACAACAGAATCTATAAAGTTCATAATATTTACAAAATTTTGATAGTATTTTTCCAGGACAGTGGATATTTTCAACCATTATTGTCAGATTGACTCAGCTGGTTAGAACAGAGCATCATAAGCCCATAGTTATGGTTCCCTCCTTTATATCTAGTGTGGAGATATTGAAGGTATAGTTTTACATTTTGTGCTATATAGACAGATACCTATAGATTTGGTGTTAAGATATCCAGATCTGGTTATTCTCTGCCATGATTTTTCCTCACATTTTTCCATTATCTATACTCTTTTAAAAACAGATTGTTATGGGAAAACACTGAAATGAAAAGCACAAAAATTAAGTTATAATGCAGCATGACTTTTGTTTTAATTCTTTTGACCTTTTTTGATCCCTGTTGTAAAACAAGGTGTTTGCATTTTTGAAGTTTTTTTCAACTTAAAATGTGTAATTCTTGGCTCTGGTCTATAATCAGATGGTATGACTTAGGCCTCATTAGGGAAGTTCATGAAAGAAAAAGTCCCATCTCAGGAATAGATGTTTTTATTATGTAGTTTTAAAAGGTCAGGAAACTACTTTAGATGAGCTTTTCTCAGTGACCTATAGCTCAAATTTATAAACTACTAAACCCCATGTTTTAGATCCAAATAGCTTTTAACTGAGTAAATTTGATTCAAAAAATGTTTGTAAAGTGTCAGTGATGCACAAAATGCAGAATTGGGCCACATGGAGAATTAAAGGATAAATCCAACCACTCACCAGATATTTGTTAAGCATTTGTGTCAGTCTCTATTTTGGGCAGTAGATACAACAATGAGTAATAATGTGCTCTGCTGCTGTGGAGCTTATGTTCTATAAGTGAAATTTGGGACCTGCTCTCAGAGTGCAAGTATATGGAAGGGGTTTGAGATTGGAGTTAACACTACCAGAGATTGGGGCCCCAGACCACTCTGTGATAAACTATAATATCACGGTATGGTAGCATAAGTGGCCTAAAGAGAACAAAGAATTAAAAGTTATGGGAGAGGATCCATAGAAGATAAAAGCTCCAACTAGGGGGGTAGAGGAATGAGTAGAGTTGGGTACAGTGAACTGAGGAGGAAGCTATCTGTCAGATCAGAGAGAGTGCAGAAGGTAGTGGAGGTAGGGGCTTGCGGTTAATGTTTAAGTTTGTAATTGTGAGTCATCAGAATGAAGGAGTCATGTTAGAAGGCATCCCGGAAGGAATATTGGCCAGGTGGATTTAGCGTGAAGCTAAGTTGTGTGATTAAAATAGCTCTATAGTTCGAGCTGACACTTCTATGGGAAGATACACAGTGCCAGAAATCTTTAGGTCGTGGAGTCCTTCCTGGATATCTGGGAATGAGAAAGGAAAACCAGTCATTGGATCCTCAACAGATACTGCCCAAAAGCAGCCAAGCCTCCTCCTTTTGTGTCTCTAATTCTTACACTCAGTATTATTTATAGAATCCATTTTTAATAAAATGAAATTAGCTGACAACTAAATTCATGAAGACTTCGTGAATTTGCCTATACATCAGGAAATGCAAAACCTAGGTAGTTAACACATTTTGTAAGGGAGAATGTTAGTCACAAAAGAACTATTTATCCATTTCTAGCTATTGCCTGAATTAAAATTTTTGCTGCTGTTCTGAAAACTTCCAGTGAATGCTTTTCAGGGGGGCAGATTTCATTTCCAAGTGTTCTGTGAGCAAGCTTGCAGTGATTTTCTCCATATTTTAACAATCAGAAAAGGTTACCTTGAAAAATACATGACAAGCATTTTGTGGTTGCTTCATAACTGTCTGTCCCCTGAACTACTAATTCCCACCTCTCTAATCTACTCAACCTAAAACACTCCCCAGCCAACCTTCTACTAACTTTATCCCTTTTCAGTTTTCCGCATGTCATTTCATTTGCCAACTATCATTATCACTTTCTGATTTTCCTTTGCATTTGAATGAAATTGTTGGAATTTTATTGTTCATCTGTTGATTTTTCTTCCCTCTTTTGGAGGCCTTTCATCCTAAACTCTCATCACAAAATCTCATGGGGAACTGTATTTTCTGAGTGAGGGTCTCTTTGTCCCTGAAGGCTCTTGGTTCTTCAGGAGAGGAGAAGGAGATTGGAGTCTGCACCTATCTCAATAGTAGCTTTTCTCATTAAGGACAGGAGCAACTTTGGTGGCTACTGTTCCAGTAAATGGAACATAGGCTAGTCCTGAACTACTTACTTTTGGTTTAAAGACAGTCTCCAACTTATTTACTGTCTTAGAAATAACACAGCCTGGCAAATATATGTAGGTGGATTAGACAGCTTTTATGGAACCTGCTTATACAAGACCCTTGTAGAAATCTGACTTAATTCTGCATTCCTCTGAAAACTGAGTCTGAGACAAGGGCTTGCATACAGGCAGTTTATTTGGTGATCTGATCCCAGGGAGCGGGAGTGCTGGACTGGAAGCATGTACACAGAAAGGAGGAAAACCCAGTGCAAGGATGCCTTATCAAGGTGGACAGCCCTATGAATGACATGCTTCACCCCACCAGGATCTTCTGAGGTACCTTCTGAAAGTTATCTCAGGACTGTGCATCCAAGGGCAGAAGGCGGGAAGCGTCTATCCATGGGTTCCTGTTTCCATTGGTAAAGGGTGTCCTGGAAGCCCCGTTTCCACATA
>ML112007.1:0-46326 GCA_003697995.1 Taxidea taxus jeffersonii | reverse complement strand
TTCACTTGGCCCTGTTTAAAATGTAGCAGGTTCCTGCAGGTGACCAAAGCTGCAGTCTCAGGGAAGCCCTAGACAGGAAAAAGGGCAACACAGGGACCGTTACCTGCCTGAAGTAGAGCAATACCTGCCTGGATCTGATTGCCAAAGAAATGGTGGCTATTGAGCTGGGCCCTGGAGGATTTTGAGGTGGTGTCCAAGGGGTGTCCAGTGTGGTTCCCTTGTTCTATGCACCTGCCCTTGCCCCGCCTCCCAACCCGAGCCATAGCTGAGTAGACCAGGGAAAGAAATGGGACCCTCATGGTGTGGCTGAACTTGAGTTCACTGAAAAAGCCACTGTGTAATTTAGCACAGAGATGGATTAGAAGAAAGAGAAGGCAGAGCAGAAGTGTCATGTGACTGGTGAGACTGACAGGGACTGTAGCCGGGGCAGGGAGCAACTTCAGGTCTTTCTGTAGTTCAGAGCCAGTTGCCCTACAGTCATGTCTCCAAGAATTACTGCTCCCTTTTCTGAGGTCTTACTAGTGAAATGGTTCTTTAAAGCAAAGCAAAAAGTACCCAACTAATAAGGATATCAAATATATTCTCCACTGAACATTTTAATTAAGTTTTATTTTCTTCAATTAATAAGTTGTCACGAGTTAACACTACCATTAAAAGAATATTTCAAGTGAGCTTTAATCTAAATTGGTATAGACAAACTTTAGAATATGATGGGAAAGTAAAACCACTTTAATAATTAAAATTTATATAGTTTTTATAATATAAATTTTAAAATTCATTAAAATGCCATTATATATGTCTTACCTACATTAGATGTGTCTTCAAATCACTGATGGATTTTTTTTTTTTTTCATTGATGGATTTCAGTAATAGTATGAAATATCTGTGATCTTTGGCAACAATGGAGGACAGTACTGTGAATTTTATGTGAAAGTGAACTTTAAGTGTAAGGTGCTACCAAGTTGCCACCATTGGTAGATTAATGTGTATTCTAATCCTTTAAAGAATACAAAGCAGTATAATTTTTCTTGATCTTACCAAATAGTGAAAAGATTACCATCAAGGTGTCGCATTCTTACATGATGACAATGGGTTCTCTGTCTCTTTCTCTCATACGTGATCTGATTGAAAACTTTGTGAGACTTTTAGATCCCTTATGAGGATGAGATGCTGGTAGTGATGATGGGAGCAATATGCTTTGTCATTGTGCTTTGCAAACATTTAGGGAATTCATCTGAAAATTTTCCAGAGCCTGTACTGAGTAATGTTGGAAATAGTCTTGTTCTACTTCTTGAAGAGATACAGTATACCTCTCTGAGGAACTAGGTTTACAGAGGAGTACTTAGATTACTATGGAAGATTAAATTATTGTCAGTAAATATTTACTCTCCACCACCTTTGACTTGCTTTGAACTGTAAAATGTGATGAAATAAAAATATACCAGTTTTTGAGCCTGGGAGTTAAGAGATATTACATGTTTCTGTTTTTTCCTCTGGGAGCTTCTAACCTCTGCTGTGAGAGAAACATGCCCCAGGTAGCTGCTGTCCCTCTTGCCTGGGTGCCTGATGAGATATGGAGCAGAACTGAACTTAGTCCTAATCTGAAGTCAAACTCGCTATTCTGAAACCTTTAGAAGAGCCATCCATCTGACTCCATTCTAGAGACTGAACTATAGTCAACCCTGCTGACCATGAGCATGAGAATAATAGCTTATTACTCATCATAGCCTCTAAGATTTGGTTAGTTTGTTATATAATGGTATTTTGACAATAGCTGACTAATAAAGCTCATGTAGAATAACATAGAGTGACAATTTTACATTTGTAGGAGCTTTTAGTATATATAAGGCACAAAAAGCTGGTGTCTTCTGGCTGGAATTTCCTAATAGAATAAGTAGGAATTATGGATGTGGATTTGAGAATGAGATTAAGCCACGTTTCTGCACTGTGTCTGCCACCTGTTAACTGTCTGAGTCTGGGCAACAGACTTATTTTCTCTGAACTTGAATTTTCTTATCCGTGCAATGAAAATCAAATGAGATAATGCAGATATACTTAGCACAGAGCCTGCTGCACAGTAAGTGAAGCATGTATAGAAACCCTTATCGTGTTACTGTTACACTATCAAATCAGCCCATAATGGATCAGTATACAGTATGTAAAACCAGATGATCAGCTAAATTGACTCTCTCTGAAATTTATTAGTTCAAGCTCCCCATTCGTGGTCCCTTCTGGGGTCTCGTGTTTTTCCCAAGATTTTTGTGAATTCCTGTAGGATTTATTTTCATGGCCATTTCTGCTCTGAATTCCTGCTTCCACTGGATTCAAAGTCTCACTTATGTTTTACAGTGAAGCTGATTTTCATTTTTCTCTTCTCCATGCTACTCAGCCATGGATCTCCCCTCCTTTCCTTTGACTTCCATGACAAAAGCACTGAGAAATCTCTGTATTTGGTGGAATTTATAGGAGGTTAAGGTCAGAGAGAGGTAGTTTACCTCAAGGAAAATGAGCAATTTATATTTGATTGTACTGTGACTCTATTCTTTAAAGTCTTCTGGCTCTCCTACTGCCTGAATTTTCCATTGCCAACGTGTCACCTTAGAGTCCAACCTCCTGCCATACTACTATCCATCCCCTCTCAGCTTTCCCCCAATTGCTGTTATTTTCTTATGAAGAACTATTTAGCTCTCTCTTAATTTTAATCATCCCATGTATTTATCAAGCAGTCATGCAATGGGTTTTCGTGTAACACTGTCCTAGTGTTAAGTGTTGAAATAATACCATCTGCCCTCACCATATATGTAATGTCATGTTAGAAAGATGGCATGAGCTCTAAGCAAAGCAAGACCTAATTAAAGGTATTGACCTATCTAAAAAATTAATGTGACTCTCAGAAGGGAGACAGACTTGCCACTGAAGTATAAAAAAAGGAGGAACTCCAGAGAAAAACATTGTAAGTATCTGCCCAAGTGCTGTCTAGGGAAAAGAAAAATCTATCCCAGAGTTTTAAGTATGTTTATGTATTCACCCATTCATTCATTTATTCATATTCTTCCCTAGAAGATAAAATTGCAACTCTATGTTGGCAATAACTGGTTATCTTTCCTTATGATTTAGACTCTCAAAGTGTGGTCACTTATGACATAGAGACAGATTTTCAGACTCAATAATGTGTCATCCAAAGGCTATGCTTGTTTAATAAGAATTGTATGTTCTGCAAGAATTATGGCATTTAACTGAGGGGAGGGGGGAGAGGGGTTGGGAGAGGGTGGTGGGGTTACATTATATGTTTAAATAAAAGAGCTTAAATTAAAAAAATAATAAATAAATAAATAAATAAATAAACAAAAAGAATTATGGCATTTGATGAAGGTGAGAGAAAAAGGAAAGTATATAATAAAACAAATACTAGTAATTTCTTGAGGACTTCTGTATAAAATACTGCCATTTCTGAAGAGTTTCGTTCTTCCTTTGTTTTTTTCCATTATAGCTCTAACCTATCATATATAATATCAATAGCTTTCATAATTGCCTGAAATCAGCAAATGTTATGTTTTTTCAGTGGTAGTAATTCAATGTGTGTTTTCGCTGTCACCACCCTATGTGTCAGTAATCATTCATCTCAAGACTTTGAACTTTGGGCTATGTGCAAGGACATGGGAATCTCTCCTGTGTCCTTCAGCTTACATAAAATTCTCAACTATGATTAGAAGAATGCAGATCCTAGTGTGTATGTGCTTATTCAGTCATCAGATGTTTACTGAACACTTTGTGTCAAGCTCTCTGCCAGGCACTGGGGATGTAAGAATGAGTGACATCATCTTGTCTCATAGCCCCTGGAAGTCTAGACCAAGGAAGGAGGCAGACATGTACACAGACAATCAAGATGTGTGACAAGTGCTCTAAGAGAGGAGCCCAGGAAGCTCAGAGGGCACAAGGAAGAATCACTTCTTTTGCACTTATTTTGTTGGGAGAATACAGGAAGTAGAGGTTGTGGGCGAGGGAAACTTGAATAGATGGACGAAGTTTGAACTGAACTTCTGGGATGACTGAGGATTTGGCACGGGGCTGAGGTGCACTGGCCATGTGTGAGGCACAGAGGAGTAGGGGAGTGTGGCATCTTCAGTGCTTTGTGGCTGGCATGAAGGGAGAAAAATGTGCAGTGTGAGGCTGTGAAGGTAGTGTGGCTCCTCACTGATTTTTAATGTGAATGAATAACTGTAGAAGGATCTTAAGAGAAGAAAGGGAGTGACTTGATGCAATCTCTGCTTTTTAAAGCGCAATCTGAAGGCAACATAAGGGCAAAACCACAGGCACCCAGAGGTCTCCCACTTCTCTGCAGGTTGTGTAACTCTCTGATGCGGTTCCCAGCCTGTGTGGAAGACTGTCAAACTCCACTTCATACCAAACAATATCCACAGATTAAATTTTTCCAGCAATTTTTGGAAGTTGAAAGACTCCTGATGGTAGAGTGACACAACCAGCCCACAACAGAAAGATCCCTTTCTAGTGCCTGTGCCTTGGGCTTTGATACAAGCAAAAGTGGTTTCACCATTTCCTTTAGGAGTGATTTTTAACCTCTTGTGAAACTGGCCTTCTTTCTCGAACATTCCCAGCCCTGCTTTGACATTCCCATGTCCTGCAGAATATGGTTTATATACACCCTTGGAGGAATTGCTGTTGCTCTCCTCATTAATTCACTTCATACACCTCTTTCTGGAGGCTGTAGGTGCCACAGTGCTATTGGAAGCAATATTCACATCTCCTTCCTAAGGCTTCAGCACTTTGTGCAGAGGTTCCAGTTCTGGATCCAAATCTTGTACAGGAGGGAGGGAGTGGAGTTCAATACACTGGTGCCATTCAGTGAATGTGAAATACCATAAAGCATCATGAAAGAGGGGCTTACATCCTGAAAGGAGACACTGTGAACTAACCTTTTATTCCCTGGGATTTTGATCCCAGGACAATTAAAAGTACAGAGTATCCTTTTCCCCAAAATAAAGTGGCAGAAATAACACTTCTAAAAAAATAAAATTACATTTTGTTTTTCAAGTTTCAAGAGAAAACTCGAGACCGTATTTTTTGAAGACTTTCTGCTAGACACACACTCACTCATGTTGACCACTATTTCTCCCTAGATTTCAGTGGGCAAGTGCATGAGGAGGCACTTTTTCCACCTCACTGATGACTTTTGCAGTGACTGAACTTTACACAAAAAATCAAAAAGAATCTTCATGAGTCAGTCTTCTAGTGTACTTGAAAATAATTAGGTTTTCTGTCACTTCCCTTACTCTCCTTATCAGAGAAGCATTTGCAATCAGGCATTCTCTGAATGTAGCTAAACCATATCATGGAATCCTTGAGGATATCTTAAATATTAAAATGACTACCAATGGCCCTGGAGCCCTGACACAGGGGCCGGCAACCCACTCAGGATCATCTATCAGTCCTGCTAAAAGAACAACCCAGCAGCCTCTCTTTATAAAGAAATGTGAGGTTCTGTCCTTATTTTATCCCATTTAATTAAAGAACAGCTGAAAAAGTCCTGTCTTGCATTTTCAACACATGGTTCCAATTAGTGCAGTAGAGCAGGACCCGGAATTTGATAAAAGCACTGACGTGTACCTTTGGTGCCTGTACAATGTACTCTTTCATTTTACAAGGTGGCTGAAGTGCAGTTTTAAATATCTTTTTTAAATGTTAACCAAAACCCAGGGGTGTGAGCTTAGGGAAAAAAGTGAAGAGAAATGGACACAGTTTTGTTTGAATTGCCTGCATAGACTTGTAGAAACTTATAGGCAGAGGAGGCTTATTTGGTGAAATCTGCAGTGAGCATTTACAGGTCTGTATGTAGAAAGCATTATGCTTTGTGAGACTTGTGCTTCAAGCCTATTAGGTGGGAGACCCATCACCTCAGGAAATACCACTTAGGGTACTGTAAATTTCCTTCATGTGACCAGTCTGCTTAAGAGGTAATGGAAATCCTTTTCTAATAAATTGTTGCAGACCATACTAAAACTGATAGGACATTTGCCTTCAGTGGGACTCTTTCTGGGTCACTTCTGGAAGTTCATATGTTTTTAAAGAGGAAAGTAAACCTTTTGTCCCCAAATCTGGAAATTAGATGTGAAAAAGCCTCATTTAGGTCATCACATCCTACCTCCTGCCAAAATAAAGGGAACTAGCAGGAGGAAAAAGTAAGATAAAACAAGTAAAATATTTTATGACAGCTTCGCATAGTGTGTGTTCTATGCTGTCCCAGAAACACTAGAATGATTTTCCATTTCAGGTCATGGGAAAGCATGATGTCTTTAGTCCAAGAAGGGTGAGACACTTAAATTGTTATAGGGCCCTTCATGAAAGTTAACAACAAACCTCTGTGCCTGGCTTTTTATTTTTTTTTTAAGATTTTATTTATTTATTTGACAGAGAGAGAGATCACAAGTAGGCAGAGAGGCAGGCAGAGAGAGAGAGGGAAGCAGGCTCCCCGCTGAGCAGAGAGCCCGATGCGGGGATTGATCCCAGGACCCTGGGATCATGACCTGAGCCAAAGGCAGAGGCTTTAACCCACTGAGCCACCCAGGCGCCCCTGTGCCTGGCTTTTATTTTCAGAGCTAGCATTCCATTTTTGGCCCACAATTCACAAACTAGAGAAATGTGTCCATCTTGAACAAACTCCATCTCGTAGACTCACTACCAATTGCATTTACAGATATCCCGAAGTGCCAAGATAAGAACAAAAATCTGAATAGAATAAAACTGAGTAAATGGATTCCTTATAGCTAACTTTAGCTAAAGAAAAATAGTCATTGAGATGGTCTTTCTGACGGCCTCAGTGTTGGAGACTATGTCAACAGATAGACTATGTCCTCCCTTAATTCCCATAACTATAAATCAACTTTCCACTTTTCTAGAAGGGGCTCCAAATAATAACTGAATTAAACTGTAGACAGACCACTCCTCAGAATATGCCCTCTGCCACCACTGGTGGTATATCTTGATCAGATATGTCATCTTTGATGATTTTTTAACAGGCCCACGAATTTTCGCCTTAAGTTGACTTATTAATACATAGGTATTATTCTAATAAATAAAATCTTAAAAAATGGGGAGGGGTGCCTGGGTGGCTCAGTGGGTTAAGCCTCTGCCTTCGGCTCAGGTCATGATCTCAGGGTCTTGGGATCGAACCCCACATCCAGCTCTCTGCTCAGCAGCGAGCCTGCTTCCCCCTCTCTCTCTCTGCCTGCCTCTCTGCCTACTTGTGATCTCTCTCTCTCTCTCTCTCTCTGTCAAATAAATAAATAAATAAAATCTTTTAAAATAATACATAGGTATTATTCTACCTAGTTAGAGAACCACTCTAGATTTAGAATATCTCTAAATCTCCAAATCATAGTCTTAACTGAGCTGTGCTAAAGTCATTGGTCATTTCTGTCCTCATCTTAGTCACATAGAAACACTGATAACTTAAAACACTTGGTCTCTACTTTATTGTTCTCTCTTCATGGTTCTCTTCCTGTTCCACTGGCTATTCCTTCTTTACTCCTTTTTTTGCTTCCTTCTAATGTTCCCAATCTCTGTAAAGGGATCAGTCCTCAGACCTCTTCACATTGTTGGCTAAGTGGTCTCATCTAGTCATGGCTTTAAGTAACTTTTACAGGATGAAAATTGCCAACTGCCTCCTGGCCTCTCTTCTTGGATGTACAATAGGAATGGTAAGTCTAACATTAAATGCTTTATTTTCTCCTCAGACATACTTCTTTACCAGCTTTTTCTATTTCCTAAATAACAGCTCTCTTCAGCTGCCCAGGCAAAGCCTCTTTTGGAGACATCCTTGATTCACCTATTTCTTTCACATTCTATATCCAGTTTCTGAGCAACAGACACCAAGAATCTGACTTTTTTTTTCTTTTTCTTTTTTACCAACTTCAGAGCTAGAATAAGCGAACATCCTTTTACCTGGGTTGTTAGCAGTACATCTGGCACTCCTGAATAGTCTCCCTGCAGTCTCTTCCTATAGCATCTAGTAACCATTTAAAAATATCAGAGCAGGGACACCTGGGTGGCTTAGTCCATTGGGCGTCCAACTCTTGATGTTGGCTGAGGTCATGATCTCAGGGTCCTGGGATTGAGACCCGTGTCGGGCTCTGTGCTCAGCATGGAGCCTGCTTGAGATTCTCTCTCTCCCTCTCACCCTGCCCCTTTCCCCTCTTCCACGCTCTCTCTCTTTCTCAAATAAATAAATAATTTATAAAACATCAGGTCCTGTTTCTTCTCTGCTCAAAACTCTTCTGTGCCATCTCTGCACCCTCAAGATCTTTACCATCTCTGAAAAAGTTTTAATGATCTGCTCCCAACTCCATATCTCTGGCTTTACCTCCTACAGTGCCTCTTTTGCTCTATCTCTGTTCCACCCACAGTCGTGTCATCACTGTGCCTTGAACATGCTCTTCCTCTGGTTGGAATGCTTTTCCTTTCGGATAATATGTATGTATTCACTCCCTTATTTTCATATTTCTACTTGGAGTCCATGTTATCAGGGAGGTCTTTTTTTATTTGAGATCAAACATTTAATTGAGATCATATGATATTTATCTCTCTGTGTCTGGCTTATTTTACTTACCATAAAGTCCTCCAGTTTCATCCATATTCTTTCAAATAACAGGATTTCCTTCTTTTTAAAGTCTGAATAATAATCTGTTGTGTATATATACTACATTTTCTTTATTCATTCATCTGTTGGCAGACAGTTAATTTCTATATTTTGGCTGCTGTGAATAATAATGCTGCAATGAATTAATTGTTGATAAGACACCAAGAATACTTAATAGGTAAAGATCGTCTCTTCAATAAATTGTCTTGGAAAACTGGATTGCCACATGCAAGAGAATGAAATAGGACCCTTTATCTTTACACCGTACATAAAAATCAACTCAAAATGACTTAAAAACTTAAATGTAAGCTCTAAAGCCATAACACTCCTAGAAGAAAACAGAAGGGGTAATTTCCTTGACATTGGTCTTAAAAATGATTTTTTGAAACTGATACAAAGCATAAGCAAGAAAGCAAAAATAAAGAAATGGAACTACGATCATATTAAAAAGTTTTTGGACAGTGAAGGAAACTGTCAACAAAATTTAAAGGCAACCTGTGAAATGGGAGCAGATATTTTCAAATCACATATCTAATCAGGAATTAATATACAAAATATATAAGGAATTTATATTTATTTAAACAACAATTTTAAAATTGAAAAAGGACTGTATAGACATATTTTTAAGGAATACATGCAAATGCTCAACAGGGATATGAAAAGATGATCAATATCACTAATCTTCAGGGGAATAAAAACCCACAATGAGATACCACCTCATACCTCTTAGAATGGCTGTCAGCAAAAAATCAAAAGATAACAGGAGTTGGTGAGGATGTGGAGATAAGGAAACTTTGGTGTTTTGTTGGTGAGAATGCACATTGGTTTAACCATTATGGAAAACAGTGTGGAGGTTCCTTAAGAAATTATAAATAGGACTACCATATGATCCAGCAATCATACTTCTGGGTGTATATCCAAAGGAAATAAAATCATTGTTTTGAAGAAGTATTTGTGCCCCCGTGTTTTTAAATATCCAAAATAAAGACCTCAGCCATCACCCTATGTGACCATTGGGTTGTTCCCTCTTCAGGTGCATCCTGGTTGTCATTTATCATTTCAGCCAGCCATGTGGTTCACAGCTTAGGTCTTTGCTCCTTCTGTGGTCCACTGCTTACTCCTTGATCTGCCTAGAATAGGTTTCCTTAAGCTGCTGCTGCTGCCACCCCAGCAAACTGCCTCCCCACTGTACTGCTTCATCCTAAAATAGGGGGGGCCAGCCCTCTTTGATTCCTGTAGCCCAGCAAATCAAGCTTATTTACTTTAAAGAAGACCTTATCAAGCCCTCTAGTAACTTCCACATTGCTGAATTTGGTGGTCATTCTGTAGTCATCATTTTGTTCACACCAGTTACTTGAAAACCTGAAAGGTTGGGAATACTACAAGGAAAGTGTACCTCACTGACTCATTTAATTTATTGTGGCCAGACCCATAGGGAGTCACCAGTCACACGTGATCATATTGCAAGAACCAGCTTATCAACATCTACCATCTAGCACACACATATGCACACTCCTCAGTAGGATTCTCCTCTACTATTGTTCTCCTCTATTATTCTCTTCTACTAAGCCCAGTCATCATGAGGCTCAAAGGAAAAGTTCCTCTCCTTATCCTAAATTTTGCCTTCTGACCCATTGCATATTCCAGGATTTCTTTTCAGAAAGATTCTGTAAATTCTCCAAGGAAACCCCCACACTCTTCCTCTGGGTCAGCCTTAATCTATATACTTAACCAGGCAAATGGTTCAATATCACTTTATTTCTCCCAAACTAGGGCTGTTGGGCCATTTATTAAAGAAAGTATGGGGCATCTACAGTCCATTTTAAGCTGTACCAAGCCCAATCAAGAACTTTTTATAAAATGTCGAGTTTAAACATACCCAACTTTCTTGTAGTCTTCAGATTCTTTGATACTAAGATCTTGACATATGGGAACAATAACAAACATAAGCATTATTTTTTTTTAATTTATTTTTTGAGAGAGAGAGAGAGCCAGCATGAGCAAAGGGAGAAACAGAGGGAGAGGAAGAGAATCTGAAGCTGACTCCCTGTTGTGCATGGAACCTGACGCAGGTCAGATTCCATGACCCCAAGATGACCTGTGCCGAAATCAAGAGGCAGAGATTCAACTGACTGAGCCCTCCAATTTCCCCATCATGTGCATTTATTGTACACACACACACACACACACACCATAGACTTATGTGATCTGATAGGGTCTTCCCAACAATAAACAATAATATGCTATGGTAAAGCAACCTAAATCCATATAACAACAAAAGCAAGTTTCTGCCCTGGACTCTGCTCTCCTCTACCCAAAAAGCCATCTTCAGAGAAAGAAAACTCTGTGAAATCGTATCTGATTTATTGCGACTAAGTGGAAGAGCCATCCTCTGGGCTTAAAGGGTCTGAATCCAGGGTATTATTTTGGCTTCAAGGACAGAGATATTTACTTTATTATTCATAACTGACAAGCATAGTGGGTTGTTTTTCCCAGAATAGAAAGGCTATCTGCAGCATCAAAATGGCAGACTCCTCTGCTTTTGCTGTTTGGTGTCCAAAAACTTTGAAGTGCAGTCCAGTGCAGGAAACCCCTTGTGTTAAGTGTTTGTGGCTAATACACTTTCCTCCTCTATAATCTGGGCTTTATCTATTAGATAATAATGCTTTGATTCCAGAAGTTTTCCATGCTATATAATAAATTCTCACAACGTTTTCTCTGAATTGTGAAATGATAGCTGTCTCTATAATGAAGACAGTGATATTTTCTTTTTTTTTTTTTTAAGATTTTATTTATTTATTTAACACAGAGAGATCGAGATCACGAGTAGGCAGAGAGGCAGGCAGAGAGAGAGGAGGAAGCAAGCTCCCCGCTGAGCAGAGAGCCCGATGCGGGGCTCGATCCCAGGACTCTGGGATCATGACCTGAGCCAAAGGCAGAGGCTTTAACCCACTGAACCACCCAGGCGCCCTGACAGTGATATTTTCTTAACTGTATAACTGTCATTAGGAAAAACTGTAGCCAGTCTCAGCATGTGGTTTCTTAGAGTGGCCTGTAATCAATTAAATCTGATTAGTTGCCCTTTAAACATGAAACAAATAAGAGCTCTCTCTCTCTTCAAATTTCTGCTACATTTGCTTTTTCTCCATCTGTCTCACTTGATCGCTTGTGATCTCTTCACTAGGTCCCCACTGTTATAACTGTTTACAACCTTCACACTAACAAAGTATAGGTGCCCATGTCTCTTGTCCTGGGACATTCCTGCATAACAAGGTGACTAATAAATGAATGCCAAAGATGGAGGACAGTGGACTTGTACTGGCTGCCCTTTGTCTTGTTATATGATCCTTTTGACAGGCCTTCATTGATCTAATCCAGAATTACTGGCATAAGACTTTAGACTTCATAGCCAATCAGTGAGGCTTTTCTTTTAGTCAGTCACTAGAGCATACAAAGGAGGCAATTCTGGATTCCATGTCAGGTAAAGAGTTGGTTTACCCAGAGAGCAGAGCAAATGCAGGAACTTCAAACTGTTCTTAAACCATGGCTGTGATTTCTTATTTCACTGAGCTCTACACTCACCCTCAGTATGTAAAGCAACAAAAGAAGAGTTGGGGTAGGATCCAAGAGTTCTTATCCCCCCTCATCCTCTGGGAACAACATGTGCAGGCCATTGGTCCAGTGCCTGAGAGATTTCAGCTTCAAGATTCTGATTAAGAGAACAGATTGAGGATTCAAACATTAGAGTTCAAACCCCCATTCAGGGTGACCCTTAGGAAATGTCTTCCTCTCCCTGAACTTTAGTTCTGTAATTTCTAAGACGCAGCCAATAATCTCACGTCACAGGTGGTTCTGAAGATAAATGAGCTCATGTGAAATGGCACTCAGCACAGCGCCTGGTGCCCAAGAAGAACTGTGTTAAAGGTCCAGGATTGTTACTGCTAATCTGCTGCCAATCCCAGTGCACCAGAACTATCATAAAGGAGAGGTGGGCACAGTCTGGTGCCCGATGCAATAGAGCCAGTGCCCCTGACCGAACAGTCTCCTGAGAGTAGACTCAGAACAATTGCTTTTTTGTATACTGAGTTAAACCACTCCCTGGTGTGGCTAATGATGACTAATAGAGCAGAAGGGAGGTGGCCACCCTTGTGCAAGGTGCTGTGGGGAAGTTGACTGTGCTCTGCTTACAGAAATTCAGGTCAGCCACAGGCTGTCATCCTTGCTGCTCCTGACATAGTTCTAACTGTAGAAGAAAGGGACTCCTTTGCAAAAGAAGTTTCAGCCTTTAACATATACTAAAGATAATTTTCTGGGAATTCCCAACCAACTTCCTAAAGTAAAATACAGTGCATTCATAGTGTACTGATAGCCTTTTGATAAGGCAGGTTCTGTTGGCATATAAAGTATTAGCATAGAGAGAGATGTAGCCCTCGATAGATAAATAATAGGAATATAAATGGGAAAACTCAGGTTGAAAACAGAAAAATGACACAATATCTCAACTAAGGGTATTGGGAAGCTACTGGCATAAAACAAACATCTAGCAATTTAAATGATTTCTTAAAAGGGACTGAAATACACTAATTCCTATTCATCTTTATATATATATAAAAGTATATATGTATATACACACATATATATATATTCCTTTTTATGTATTGCTCCACATAAGATTGCAAAAGCAATGATCTTGTAAGAAATAAGACCTCCACTGAAAATGATATGCACCATTAAAATGCAAAATAAAATGCACAAGCCAACAAAGCTGAGATTTAAAAAATGAATCTTTTTCGGGACGCCTGGGTGGCTCAGTTGGTTAAGCGGCTGCCTTCGGCTCAGGTCATGATCCCAGTGTCCTGGGATCGAGTCCCACATCGGGCTCCTTGCTCGGCAGGGAGCCTGCTTCTCCCTCTGCCTCTGTCTGCCTGTGCTCGCTCTCTCTCTAACAAATAAATAAATAAAATCTTTAAAAAAAAATGAATCTTTTTCTTTCCTTATATTTCATCTATCCTCATTCCAGCTTGGCCCAATTTGCTAATCCCAAACCTGGATATATTGCCAAGACCTTGTCAGGATCCTGTGAAAGGACAAGAGCCCCCAGTTTTAGCTATTTCAGGGCTACTTCTGCTTCCCCTAAACTCCTTATCCTTTGTGACCCCTGAGGCCTCTTAAAGCCTATTACCAAAAACTTGGCAATGAGGTCATATGTCCTTTGTCACTATATGTCTGATTCTTGTTAGAGATTCCCTGATACCCTAGTTCTCAGAGCCGTGGATCTGGAGCTGTGGCTTTCATCTGTCTGTAGTTTGGAAAGTGTCCTCCTGCTTAGAAGAAAGGTTGATTCCAGGCTAGAAGCACGTCACGCCCACATTCTACATTTGGGGTTATGGGTCACTTAGACATGCTTCCTGAGAAAGCTCCTGGGAACAGAGAAGTCCTCATTATTTCTTCATTCCTTATCTCTGAGAGAGACAGAGGAGAGCCAGTCCTTTTCAGGGTCCCCAATGCCTGTCCAAGTGTGTCTCTGCTTTTGACATATTAGTAAGCTACAACTAAACTCATCATCCCGCTTCTACCTTTAATCACATATCATTCATTCCTACTTGGGTGTTTTCCACATTGGTGAAAAGCACCAACCTTATGATCGTTGTTATTACTGGCTCTTCCATCTCGTGACCAGACATTTTCTTCCATCCTGGCCCCCTTCCAATCATCCAATTCTGTTGCTTCTTCCTCTGTAACGGCCAATTTTCTCTACCCCCACTAACACTACCACCACTAATACTACCACTGTTGCCTGGATCAGTGTCACAGATTCCTAATGAATCTTGCCCTCTAACCTTGCCCCTTCCCAGTCTTTTCTCCTGGCTCAGTCATTTTCCAGCTCCGCATTCCTCATTTGCTCCCCAGGGCCTTCAATAAAAAAGTCCAATATTCTTAAATTGTCTTATGAGGACTGTTGTGATGTGATGATTCCCTACTTTGGTGACATTTTTCTTATTCTTTCTCTTGTGGCTGTTCCGCTGCCCAAACAAACAAAAACAGACAAACAAAAAAACCCTCTACATTTTATCGATGCTATGTTACTCCATATTTCCATGTTCTCTTCACTTCCAAGCCCTTGCATATGCTCTTCCCTTTGTCTTTGGTATCCTTTCTCACTATATGTACTCCATTCTTTCACTAATTCCTATTCATCTTTCTAGTCTTGGATTAAATGTCACTTCCTCAGAAAGCTTTCCCTGACCTTCTAAATCTTGATTAGGCATTCTTCATTGGTCCTGTGTTCACATGCTATTTTCCCCGCCACAGCATTAGCACATCTAGTGTCCATGGCCTTTGTAACTGCATATTTGCTTCTCTATCTCTGTCACAGTCATTCATAAACACAAGAACCCAGTCTTTTTTGCTGTTCTATTCTTTGGGTCTTCCTGAATGAATAAATAGGTGAGTATAATGGAAACAATCTTAAGAAACTAAAGTGTCAACATGTCAGATGACTGAAAGAGCAAATGAGCTAAGAACCAACAAGTGGCCTCTTGGCCCACGTGGAAGTGGTTTGTGACAATGACAAGGGTACTTTCCGTGGTATCACAGGGACAGAAGTTGGAGTGAAGTGGATTGGAACCGGCTAGGACATTATTAGTATCTGTAGACAGCAAATATAGACAAGTTTATTGTAAGTTGTGCCATGGTAAGAGGAAGATCTCCTGCTGCAGGGGAGAGGGGATGAGTTCAGGAACATATATGTGACCCGTTGAAGACACTGCTTGGAAGAAAGTCACGAAGGTCCTTAGGATCACGCAAAAAGCAGACCCAAAAGAAGGAATGCACATTTGGGCAAAAGTTCACGGGCACATTTTGAATCACAAGTCCTGATAAAATGTGCTAGGACGAATGAGTTCAAATTCCAGAAAACAGTCAGAAAATAAGTTTATGGTGTTACTTCACTATGCTTTGTGCAGCAAGTAATTTTATCGGTAGATTTTTTTTGGCTTGTTGTGATAACAGTGTCAAGGAAGAGAGCTGTAACTGTGCAGGAAATTCTTGTGCTTTCATTTATTATTAAATATGGATGTCACAGAGATATACAGAGTCCTGCAGCAAACAACCATGTGTTCAACACCTAGCTTCAGGACTAACATATTAGTAAATGTAGCAGAAGACCTGATAGCTCTGGAATTAAAATGACTTTCCTCCCAATTGTGAAGGTCTCCAATTAAAGCACAAATTCATTTTTTAACATGAAAACAATGTTCCCACTGTGGAAAATCATAACCAACTTGTTCAAGTTTATACAGAAAACATTTTCAGTAAACAGAGGAGTGCAGAGTTTCAGGAAGAAAGTGTGAGGGTCAAGATGATAAAAGCTATGGAGGACCCGCAGATGTGCCCCAGGCCCTCCTCACTGTCATCAATCATAAGCCTGTCCTACTCCGTG
This sequence comes from Taxidea taxus jeffersonii, assembly GCA_003697995.1. NCBI lineage: Eukaryota > Metazoa > Chordata > Mammalia > Carnivora > Mustelidae > Taxidea > Taxidea taxus. The sequence goes on along the minus strand of ML112007.1, from coordinate 30,232 downwards.
GTTACCAACCAGTAGGTCTTGGACCCCCCGGGGGCAGCAGAATTTATTGTGAGGGGTCTGTAAATCCATATGCACATGCAGCATGGGTAGACTAAATAAATACTATGTCATACACACACACAGAACTGTTTTTTAAATGTCTGTAGATGAGGTGATGAATAAAATATAAATTCACTTACTTGTGCCGCTGAATTAATAGAAGCCTTTGATCATTATGTATTTTCGCAATCTCTACACATTGAAAGTCTAATGTCTAGCATGATACAGTCTTCATCTCAAAAGAAATTGGCCATTTGCCATTGTTATTTGCTAGAAAACGGGTATAAAGCCACTGAATGATGATTGAAACAAGAAGCAAAACATTTTCCTCAATATTTTGATAATTATCTGTGTTCTAAATATTGGTTCTTTAAAACACATGCCATACGTTTCAATAAACTTGTTTTATTCACTATTTCTGCAGGATACTTTTTTTCTGGATACCCTCCTTAGTCCATACTTATGACAACAAACACCATCAGATCATGGAAAATCAAATAGAGTATCTAAGGTCTAATTCTTCAGGAGTCTGAGTGGGGCTTCTCTCCCTCCCTTGAATACTGATAGTGCCCCTGGGGCAGGAAAGTAGGACCAGAAATCCCATTTTTCTTTTTCTTGCCTTCTGCTCACCATGCCTTGAGTCCCATGGGGCTGCTTCCATCCAGATATGGCCCGTTGCTAATTTGTCTATCTGCAAGGCGTGTGGTTTGTGGTTTATTCATGCAGAGAAACCCAAAGGCTCTTCGTGTGCTCTTACATGCCTCACTACTTAGTGTGCCCCCTTAAGAGTGTTGATTTGTGGGATGCCTGGGTGGCTCAGTTGGTTAAGCGGCTGCCTTCGGCTCAGGTCATGATCCCAGCGTCCTGGGATCGAGTCCCACATCGGGCTCCTTGCTTGGCAGGGAGCCTGCTTCTCCCTCTGCCTCTGCTTGCCTCTCTGTCTGCCTGTGCTCGTTCTCTCTCTCTCTCAAATAAATAAATAAAAATCTTTTAAAAAAAAAGAGTGTTGATTTGTTTTGTAGTTATTTGTCTCAAATGTCTTTGTCTCTCCTCACCAAATAAGATAATAAACTACTTGAAATAGCTGAGCATGTAATTCATATTTTGTGTTGAATGGAATTGGCTGTGAAGGAAAAGGAACACCCATCCTTGTCTCGGTTCTCCTCCTCACTAGGGTCTAAGTGAGCAATAGGAATGCTCTTTCAGGGGAGCCTGGATGGCTCAGTTAGTTAAGCATCTGACTCTTGATCTCAGCTCAGGTCTTGATATCAGGATTGTGAGTTCAAGCCCCTCATTGGGCTCTGCACTGGGTGTGGAGCCTACTTAGAAAAAGAAAAAAATCAAATTTAATCATGTTTTACAAAAACTCTTCACTGAAATATTTCCTGAAGTGAGAGAGCACACAAGATAGCTCAATGACCCAACATCACTATTCTGATTCCCATAATGAAAAGTTGATTTTTTTTGGTCAGTTTTCTTTCAATCTTTCTGATCACACAAAAGAGGAAATCTTGATTTAGTGTTTGCATATATTTAATACTTCTTACAGTGTCCCCTGCTTTCCCTCTTTTTTATTTTTGTATTTTTTTAATAGAGAGAGTATCTAGGCCTCACATTCAGAGCCTTTAGCACAAGGTATCAATATTTTCATAAACTTTAAAGCACTGTTCTTTATTGATTGCATATGCATTTTATAGCTGCCATCTATTTAAGCTCAATAATGTATTCTTTATCCATCTATAGTAGTGATACAATCTTTTAAAATATTAGAGTGAGTCAGTTTAAAGAATAATATTATAAAGATACTGGTGGTTTCCTAGTACAGCAGAAACCATGGGAGTTATTCAGGAGTGAAGTTTGTGAGGTCCCGACCTCCTGACCTATCACAAAGCAAGTAGATGATTGGGAGATATAGAATATTAACCAGTGAGCATGAGTAGTTTATCAAGGTGGAAAAGCTAGTCATCAGACAACATTCTGAAGATGAGGTTAATGTTCTGGCCATACAGAAGTAAGTAGGCATGCATGAGTCACAGCATGCTGACGTGACCCTTTCCACCACACACTGTCATACAGAGTTACCAACAGCATTGGCTTCTGCATCTTTGAATGTGAAGAAAAATAAAAGCAGTGTAAATGCTGTTGTTTTTAACCTGGCAGCGTTTCATTTTTCCAATGCCTCAGTGTCACTGGATCCCAAATAAAAGGGGTTAAAGATTACATTCTGAGAGGCTGGCAAAACAGCTCTCAAGTGCATTACTCAGCTTGAGGTAGACGTCACAAGGGGAACTGGCTATCATTTTAAAGCCAGTGGGTGTAAAACTTGCTGTTCCTTTCTGTTTGTCTGTGAGATAATTCTGGCTCCCCTTTCCCTCCAGGGCATGGCTGCCAAAAAGAATGAATCCCATACCTACCCCATTCTTGCTGACCTCTGCAACAGGAGACGCAAATGTTTCTTACTGTTAACCAGAAACATTTCCCCAAATGACAGCAAGTAGTACAAATGTCTGTTCCACTGATAGATAATTCCAGCAACACTTTTTTTTTTTTTTTGTCCCCAGCAGAGTGGAGATAGTGTCACAGTGGGATAAAGTGGGCTGGAGTCACTAACTTTGATGTTCCAATCCTGGATCTCCCCCTGCCTAGCTCTCTTCTCTTGAGCTAGCCACTTAACCTCTCTTTGGAAGTCAGCTTCCTCCTGAATGAGAACTGCTCACATGTACTTCTTGTCTAAGCACCAGATAAGGCAGATACTGTACAGAGGCCATAGCCACAGCATAATCCACAGTGTAAAAGTGCTTTCCGGGAGGTGTTTTGTTTTTTTTTCACCTCCACTCAGGATTTCTTAAATTATTCAACTTTATATGTTCCCCAGTGTCAAAGGCTACAAAGGGCCCTTCCTTGTACTGAAGACTAGCCCTTTGCCTGGTTGGGGGCTCATTTTATCATGGACCTTGATATACTTGTAAAATAAGTGGACTTGATTTTCTTCATATCTCCTTGTTGCTGGATATCATTTAATGATATTTAATGAAGTTCTTCAGTTTTTGCTTTGCAACTCTAAATTTCCAGCTCTGTATAGAAGACTCGAAAAATACTCATTACTTCCCAGAGAAGTAGGGTGTTTTTTTTCTGGTTTTTTGTTTTGTTCTGTTTTAAAGATTTTATTTATTTATTTGACAGACAGAGATCACAAGTAGGCAGAGAGAGAGGAGGAAGCAGGCTCCATGCTGAGCAGAGAGCCTGATGTGGGGCTCGATCCCAGGACCCTGGGATCATGACCTGAGCCGAAGGCAGAGGCTTTAACTCACTTAGCCACCCAGGTGCCCCAAGAAGTAGTTTTGATAAAACAGAGATGCCATTTGTTACCCATGAAACATAATACTTTTTTTCACATCACCTTTAACATAGAGAAGACATAGCCATATATTTACTTGGGCTGAGAATAGTAAGGAAAACTTTATTTTGGAAATATATCAAGATAACACTGTTATCTCTTACCTCAGCCATTACCAAAGGACTGGGTTGGTTAAAATTGGTATTTGTGGAGCAGTAAGGAATGCTAAGAGAGGAGCAGACCTCATTAAGAAGTGGTATCTTGGGTGGACACATTAGTTTGCGTACTTGATCCAAGTAGTTAGCATAGAGCAAGAGAGACCCAGTTTTCTGGAACCCTGTACTATATATACATTGTTGACCCCTGCTAGTTATCTCCTCTATGAATACTCTCATGAACTGAAAAAGCAAAGTGACTCCCCAAACTTAACGTATGCATAAATAAAAGGAGAACAAACACAGAATGTGTTAATCATATTAAATTCTTTGATGCCCCATCTTCAATAAGGAGGTGAGTACATTAAATTCCTCAGATATGAAGTAAAATTTGTGTTTAGTACCTTTTACAGCTTTTGAGACTAGAGTGATAAATGATTATTTTGTAGAAAAGATTTTGAGCCTTACCTTGATTCTTAGAGTTCAAAGGAACAAGTTGTGACTGAGAGGACTGGTAAGAAACTATGTATATGGAACACTGTGGTGAGATGAAATTTAAAAATCCCTAGGGACATTTTTTTGGTGCCTGATTTGGCCTGATCTGTTGACCACTTTAGCTTTTCATCCATCCCATTAGAAATAGTTTTCAACAAAGATATCCATTAGGTAAATTACAAATGGTGTGTTAATGTGTGTGATGTGGTTTTCCAGTTTTCTTTTTTTGAAACTTTGGGAGGTTATTATAATTGAAGTCCACTCTTGCATCCTGGATTTCCTCAGTATATACTCCCTGTCCAAGTGAAAGGCACATGGGAGGCACAGAGGAGGTCTAGAGTGAGTGGGACGACTACTAGCAGTTGATAGGTGGTGAGTGTCAAGAGCAGTATTGCAGGGAAAATAAGTTTTGGGCAAAGCCATCATAGAATGGACTGAGTCATGGCCAGATGTGGCTAATCAAGACTCCAGATTGATATTTCCACATGATTTCAGTGAGGGCTGTAACTATGCTTTTACTTTATAAGGTGAAATCGGAGCTTTCTTATTTCCAGTACTCCTGTTCTGTGTTTAGTTCTCTAGTTGGAAATCTCTGTGAGATCCTCATGGAGACAGGTGGCAACTTTTTCCAGTGAAATTTTAGGCTTGGAAGCAGAGATGTTAGGAGTTGGTTTTAACTCAGTCTTTTGTGAGACTCTCTCTTCTTTGAGTCATGCTTTTATAATTTGGATCTCAACAATGATTTTATTTATCTTGGGGAATTTTGCTTTTCTGGAGAGCCAGAATAATTCCTTCCTTTTAGATATCAGAAGCAGACACTGGAAAAGCTGCTTTCTGTGTCTTTTTCTTACTGTTGGGATTCTGGGCTCCTTAGTAACTTGGCCAACCATCTTGAATCAAATGTTAGGCGAGTGCTGTTGGCTCTATCTCCTCATAGATCATTTCCAGCTGTTAGAACAACACAAATATGAAATCTTCTGAGCCAGGAAAACTTGAAGTTTTCATTAGAGCTCCATACAAAGATTGGATGCAGTGATTAAAAAGAAAAAAAAAAAGCATCAATCCCCTGTGTTTTGAGGGTGATGGGCTATTGATACCATCACACTTAGTGGAAATGTAATTTGATACAAACATTCTAGTAGGCAGTTTGGCAATATGCTTCATAAGCCTCAAAATGTATATATTTTCCAATTCAAGATGGTAGGCTAAACACATGCACTGGCCTCTCATTTCTTCCACGCCTTATTGAATTAGAAGTATAGAAATGTAGAATACAATCTCCCTTTATATCTGTATCTGTCAAGTTCAGTCAGGAAAATTGAACCAAGTAGTTTATGAGAGAGAACTGAATATGGGTGCCTATTTATGAAAGTGTGGGCACATCTAAAAAGCCAAATGAATTTGCAACATCAGGCACTGGTCCCACCACTAGGGCTGGAAAGGTCAAGGTAGAAATTATTACTGCTGGAACCTATGAAGCCAGGCCTGCATGTCAGGAGCTGACACCATGCAGAAAGGGGCTGCTTGGTGTCTGGAGGTATTGCACAAGAAAGAAGGAATGCAACGCTTCTAGAGATGCTGCCCAGAACAGAAAGAGAAGGGAGAAATATATTGCCTTCTCCCTCTTCTTTTCTCTCCAGTATCCTACCAGTGCTTCCCACTGGCTGAAATTCCATGCAAGCCAGTTGGCATGTAAATGTCATTTACAGGGGTTGGTCACTGCTCTGTGATGAAGAGCAGAGCAGGGGAACATTGAGTAATGACTAAAAGCAAAAAGGCAACTGCCTGGCACAACAGACAAGCGAGAATGGGAAGTGTGTGTCACTAAAGGTTGAGCTATTTAATAAATTCCTGGAATACAAAAAGGTAGATGGAGCCATTAGAAAGAAAGAAGGGCAGAGAAATCGTAAGCTTAGAATACCCTCTGACAGCTCTGTAGAGGAAGAAAGCTTATCTGCCCTGTGGAACCCCTGAGATGCCTTGGGTACAGAGTCATAGAGATAACAGAGGGGGAGAAGGAAAGATGGAGTTAAACACAGATTACTCAAAGGTCTGAACATGTCCAGAATTCTTCAGTCAGAACCCTAGCTCCAACATATGTGAGCAGGCCGCTCACATTTTATCCCCAGGCAAAATGTATGAGGACTCCTTTCTAAAGAAATTGGGCATAACTGGGAGAAGATAACATTTGTAAATTTGTTGATGCCGCAGACGGAAGCCATTATCATTTGAGCATTGTGCAGGCATTCAGCCTGACAGCCAGCTCCCACTCTGGATGGTCCTCGTAGTTTGCTGGTCAGCACTGCCTGACCCAACCCAGGAAAAAATTAAAAAGAAGGGGAGAGACCAGATAGGAGAACAATCTTACACCACTACGAAAGCAGAAACATCTACTCCATCTACCCAGGCCTGTTTTCTTAATAACAAAGACAACACTAGAACATGAACTAGCAGTATAAAAAGAGAAGTACCAAATTCTAAAAAATAGAAAAACAACCTCAAAGGAAGCTGAAATGATACAGGGAACAAAAGGAACATTTAAAAAAAAATCATCCTCAGAAATTTTCTCGAAAAGATCCAAGAAAATAATCTACAAAACAAGAAATAAGAGAATAAGAGAATGAGAGAGCACTCTTAAGGATTTAAAATATAATTTGTCAAAATAAAAAAAAGTAGTAGAGGTACTAGAAGAAATAAAATCAAAGAAATTTTTCAAAACATTAAATAAAAAGTAAAAGAGAATATGAGGAACAAACAGGGAGGGTCTATATTCAACTAATTAAAAACCTCAGAAAAAGGAGGAGGCAAAGAAGTGTTTAAATTATTCAACCAAATAATAAAAAAGATTCGCGCTAGAAGTGTTTAAATTATTCAACCAAATAATAAAAAAGATTCACGCTAGAGCTAAAGAACAATAAGACTCTGGTTTGAAATGGCTCACTGAGTTTCCAACCCAATGAATGGCAACAGACCCCGCAACTAGACACATTGTGGTGAAATTTCCGAACAATGTAATTAAAAAGAAAACCTTGCAAACCTCTGGGGGGGGGAAAGTCACAATTCACAAAGGAAAGGTATTTAGACTGATACCTTTGAAGTTCTGAAGTAAAACTTTTTACCTAGAATTCTTTATAAATACAGTTTCGAAGATACAAGCCCTGAGTACATTTATCATGTATGTGTCATCTCTTCTGAAGCTACTTGAGTTCTTCAGCAGAAAAGAACAGTAACCAAGGCAGGTGGGAACAGTGTGGCTCTAAACCAGGAAAGGAATAAAGGGATGTTCCAGGTAGCCACAGGCCTAGATCCACCAGTCCTGAAGAGAATGGGACTGTAAGCCCCAGGGTTAGGCAGGGACAGTCTGTGGCTTACCAAATAGCTAATATGGCTTAGAGTGTGGAAAATAACTAAAGGGCAAGTAACAAAAGGGGTGGGAGTAGGAAGTAATAGAAATACCAGGGGAAAGATTGTACTACAAAATCTTGATCAAAATGGGATAAAAACTAAATGCTGTAATTTTTAAGGAGTCCATGGGCCTTCATGCTACAAACAGTGTTTTTTGCGTGGCCTAGATTCCTATAAAAGAGCCCATGGTGGGGCGCCTGGGTGGCTCAGTGGGTTAAAGCCTCTGCCTTCGGCTCAGGTCATGATCTCAGGGTCCTGGGATCGAGCCCCACAACGGGCTCTCTGCTCGGCAGGGAGCCTGCTTTCCCCCGTCTCTCTCTCTGCCTGCCTCTCTGCCTACTTGTGATCTCTCAGATGAGTAAATAAAAATAAATAAAATCTTAAAAAAAAAAAAAAGCCCATGGAAAAGGCATTAGAAGCCCAATGTATCATTGGGCATAGTGTATATCTGTTTTTTTATTAAAGCATAACACTTGCAAATCACTTTGTTGGTTTTCTACTTATGAAACAGTCTAATGACATAACATGTAAGATTTATTTGTATTTGCAGCAGAGTAGAAATATGTATTTTTTTATTTTAAAAGATTTATTTACCTAATACTCAAATTCATAGCACACTACCACTCCAGAGATAACCACACACTTCCCAACTCCCCTTCTATGCTATCGTGGGTGGGCGCACAAACATTAACCCTTGGGCACTGCCTATAAGGCAGAAACATCCAGGAAGACCTTCTCTGAATGAAGAACCTCTCCACCTGGTGGAGCTCAGCCTGCCTCTCACTGCACTACTTGGCTTCTTGCTTTATGGCCTCCACCTCTCCCTTGAGGATATAGCACTTCTTCACCTGGGGGGTCTCAGCCAAAGACTCCTCAGTGTTCAGTGCCTGGGTCTCCTCTACAACTTCCTCCCATCGTCCCTCTTCATTTCCCGTCCTATGTTTTAATACAAAGTCTTCAAATCACTGGACTGTTTCATCTCCAGGCCATGGTGTAGTTTTCTTCTGAGGAGAACTCCCCCAAAGTGAATAATGCACAAATAGCAGGCCACAATGACCTCAGGCTGAAGTGAATCCAAAGTGAGAAGGGATTCAAATGCAAACTTCCCTACGGTGTTGAAAAGGACCCAGGTATAGTGTTTTAAGTTGGTGTCCCAGTGTTCCTTTTTTAAATTTTATTTTGTTTTCAGTGTTCCAGAATCCATTGTTTAGGCACCACACCCAGTGCTCCATGCAATACATGCCCTCCATAATACCCACCACCAGGCTCACCCAACCTTCCACCTGCCTCCCCTCCAAAACCCACAGTTTGTTTCTCAGAGTCCACAGTCCAGAGAGCAGCAATATTCATCAAAGCAAAGCTAACAAAAGAGGGAACAAAAGTTTTCTGGGAGGAAAGATGGGAAAAAAATAGAAGACTATCTCTTCTTTTAAGGAGTGGTCAAGATCACTTGGAAAAAGAAATGAGAATTTAGTTTTATTGCCTAAAAGTAACCAATAGTAAAGCTAGAAGTAATATAACATTGAGGTGGAAATGAAAATGAGCAAACCCTTGTCTTCATCTCAGGAAGTCATCACATATTGTCTAAGGGAGTGGAATAGAATACACGTATTATCTGGCTATTCGTACAGCAAAATGAAGTGTTGATATTACTTCAGAAAAAGCCCAATCTCGTTTCCCTTGCTTTTAGAGATGTGTCTTAAAAGAAGTTGCTGTGGCCAATATTGAAAAGGTTACTGCCTATGTTCTTTAGGATTTTGATGGATTCCTGTCTCACATTGAGGTCTTTCATCCATTTTGAGTTTATCTTTGTGTATGGTGTAGAGAATGGAATGGTCGAGTTTCGTTCTGCATGTGGTTGTCCAGTTTTCCCAACACCATTTATTGAACAGACTGTCTTTTTGCCATTGGATGTTCTTTCCTACTTTGTTGAAGATTAGTTGACCATAGAGTTGAGGGTCCACTTCTGGGGTCTCTGTTCTCTCCATTGATCTATGTGTCTGTTTTTGTGCCAGAACCATACTGTCTTGATGATGACAGCTTTGTAATATAGCTTGAAGTCAGGCATTGTGATGGCCCCAGCTTTGGTTTTTCTTTTTCAACATTCCCCTGGTAATTCTGGGTCTTTTCTGGTTCCATACAAATTCTAGGATTGTTTGTTCCAGCTCTGTGAAAAATGCCAGTGGTATTTTGACAGGGATTGCATTGAAAGTGTAGATTTCTCTGGGAAACATAGATGTTTTAATGATGTTATTCTTTCAATCCATGAGCATGGAATTTTTCCCCATCTTTTTGTGTCTTCCTCAATTTCTTTTATAAATGTTCTGTAGGTTCTAGAGTATAGATCCTTTACGTCTTTGGTTAGGTTTATTCCTAGGTATCTTATGGTTTTTAGAGCTATTGTAAATGGAACTGATTCCTTAATTTCTCTTTCTTCAGTTACATTGTTAGTGTATAGTAATGCAACTGATTGGAGCACCTGGGTGGCTCATTCGTTAAGTGTCTGCCTTCAGCTCAGGTCATGATCTCAGTGTTCTGAGATCAAGCCCCACATCAGTCTCCCTGCTCTGCAGAAAGCGTGCTCCTCCTTCTCCCACTCCCCTGCTTGTGTTCCCTCTCTCTCTCTGTCAAATAAATAAAATCTTTTAAAAATGCAGCTGATTTCTGTGCATTGATATTATATCCTGCCACATTGCAGAAGTGCTGTATGAGTTCTAATGCCTTGGAAGTCTTTTGGATTTTCTGCATAAAATATCATGTCAAAAATGAACTTTTGGGACTTCATCAAGATAAAAAGCTTTTGCATATCAAAGGAAACAGGCAACAAAACTAAGAGGCAATCCATGGAATAGCAGAAGATATTTGCAAATGACTTTTCAGATAAAGGGCTAGTATCCAATATCTATAAAGAACTAATCAAATCAACACCCAAAAAACAAATAATCCAGTCAAGAAATGGACAGAAGACATGAACAGACACTAATCCAAAAAAGACATCCAAATGGCTAACAGACACATGAAAAAATGTTCAACATCACTAGCCATCAGGGAAATACAAATCAAAAGCACAATGAGATACCACCTTACACCAGTTAAGATGGCAAAAATTAACAAAACAGGAAACAACAAATGTTGGCAAGGATGCAGAGAAAGGGGAATCCTCTTACACTGTTGGCAGGAATAAAAGCTGGTACAACCACTCTGGAAAATAGTATGGAAAATAGTATGGAGGTTCCTCAAGATGTTTTTTAAAAAAGAGCTACCCTACAACCCAGCAATTTCACTACTAGGTATTTACCCCAAAGATGCAGATGTAGTGATCCAAAGGGGAATGTGCACCAAAATGTTCATAGCCGCAGTGTCTACAATAGCCAAACTGTGGAAGGAGCCAAGATCCCTTTCAGCAGATGAATGGATAAAGAAGATGTGGTTCATACATAAAATGGAATATTACTCAACCAACATAAAGGATGAATATCCAGCATTTGCGTCAACAAATACCCACCATTGCATCGGATGGAATTAGGGGGGATTATGCTAAGTGAAATAAGTTAAGCAGAGAAAGAGAGTTATCAAATGGCTTCACTTATATGTGGAACATAAGGAGTAGTGCAGAGGACCACAGAAAGGAGGGAAAACTGAATGGGAAGAAATCAGAGAGGGAGAAAAACCATGAGAGACTCTGGACTCTGGGAAACACACTGTGGGTTACAGAAGGGAGGGGTGTGGAAGGATTGCATAAGCAGGTGATGGGTATTGGGTATTAAGGAGGGCACATGGTGATGAGCATTGAGTCGTTAAACACTACATCAAAAACTAATGATGTACTATATGCTGGCTAACTGAACATAATAAAAGTAAAACAGAAAGAAAAGGCCCAATCTCAGCCCCTCTCCCCACTGCAGAATTATTGAAATGGGACCTGCATTTTAACAAGATCGATCATTGTCTTATCTGCACACTAGAGTTCGAATAGCACTCCTTTAAAAGAGTAACTCTCGGGACGCCTGGATGGCTCAGTTGGTTAAGTGGCTGCCTTCAGCTCAGGTCATGATCCCAGCATCCTGGGATCCAGTCCCACATTGGGCTCCTGGCTCAGCGGGGAGCCTGCTTCTCCCTCTGCCTCTGCCTGCCACTCTGTCTGCCTGTGCTCACTTCTGTGCTCTCTCTATCTGACAAATAAATAAATAAAAGATTAAAAAAAAAAAAAAAGAGTAACTCTCAGCTTTGACTATGGGTTATTGGAATCACCTGGGGAGCTTTTTAAAAATGTATTATTTAGGGGCACCTGGGTGGCTCAGTGGGTTAAAGCCTCTGCCTTCAGCTCAGGTCATGATCCCAGGGTCCTGGGATTGAGCCCTCATTGGGCTCTCCTCTCAGTGGGGAGCCTGCCTCCTCCTCTTTCTCTGCCTACCTCTCTGCCTACTTGTGATCTCTGTCTGTTAAATAAATAAATAAGTAAAATTAAAAAAAAAAACAAAACATATTATTTAGAAAGGGGCCAAGCCCAGGCCCCACTTTAAGAGATGATGCTTTAAATGGGATAGAGCACAGAAATCAGTTTTTTAGCAGCTTCTGAAATGGTTCCAATATGTAGTCATAGTTGAGAACTACTGATCCAGAATAACTGTGGTTAAGTGACAGAGAATGAAACCAAAACAATTTTTTAAATTTGCTTCTGGATCATCAGAGCATTGGGCTGAAGGTGGAGAGGCTTGGGAAAAAAGACTTTTGTTTTAAATAAATAAACAAACAAAAGCAGAATCAGATCTATAAATACAGAGAACAAACTGATGGTTGCTAAAAGAGAGGGAGGTGGGAGCTGGGCAAAAATGGGTGAAGAGGAGAGGGAGATACAGGCTTCCTGTCATGGAATGAATAAATCATGGGAATACAAGCACAGCATAAGGAATATAATCGATGATATTGTAAAAGTGATGTATGGGGACAGAGGGTAGCTACACATATTGTGAACATAGCATAATGTATAAACTTGTCTGAATCACTGTGTTGTACAATTGAAACTATTGTAACATTGTGTGTCAATTATATTCCAATAAAAAGAAAAGAAATGAAGACTTGTTTTAATAAGAAATGTTGTAATGTTTTTTAATTTATATTTTTATCCCCAGGGGTACAGGTCTGTGAATCGCCAGGTTTACACATTTCACAGCATTTACCGTAGCACATACCCTCCCCGATGTCCATAACCACACCACCCTCTCCCGACCCCCCTCCCCCCAGAAACCCTCAGTTTCTTTTGTGAGATTAAGAGTCTCTTATGGTTTGTCTCCCTCCCGATCCCATCTTCTTTCATTTATTCTTTTCCTACCCCCCAAGCCCCCACATTGCATCTCAACTTCCTCATATCAGGGATATCATATGATAGTTGTCTTTCTCTGATTGACTTATTTCGCTAAGCATAATACCCTCTAGTTCCATCCACGTCATCACAAATGGCAAGATTTCATTTCTTTTGATGGCTGCATAGTATTCCATTGTATATATATACCACATCTTCTTTATCCATTCATCTGTTAATGGACATCTAGGTTCTTTCCATGGTTTGGCTATTGTGGACATTGCTGCTATAAACATTCGGGTGCACGTGCTCCTTCGGATCACTACGTTTGTATCTTTAGGGTCAATACCCAGTAGTTCAATTGCTGGGTCCTAGGGTAGCTCTATTTTCAATTTTTTAGGAATCTCCATGCTATTTTCCAGAGAGGTTGCACCAGCCTGCATTCCCACCAACAGTGTAGGAGGGTTCCCCTTTCTCTGCATCCTCACCAGCATCTGTCATTTCCTGACTTGTTAATTTTAGCCATTCTGACTGGTGTGAGGTAGTATCTCATTGTGGTTTTGATTTGTATTTCCCTGATGCCGAGTGATGTGGAGCACTTTTTCATGTGTCTCTTGGCCATCTGGATGTCTTCTTTGCAGGGATAGAGAACACATAGCTCAATATTATCAAAGCCATCTATGAAAAACCCACTGCAAATATCATTCTCAATGGAGAAAAACTGAGAGCTTTTCCGCTAAGGTCAGGAACACGGCAGGGATGTTGTCCATTATCACCACTGCTGTTCAACATAGTACTAGAAGTCTTAGCCTTAGCAATCAGACAACAAAAAGAAATTAAAGGCATCCAAATCAGCAAAGAAGAAGTCAAACTATCACTCTTTGCAGATGATATGATACTATATGTGGAAAACCCAAAAGGCTCCACTCCAAAACTGCTAGAGCTGGTACAGGAATTCAGTAAAGTGTCAGGATATAAAATCAATGCACAGAAATCAGTTGTATTTCTTTACACCAACAACAAGACAGAAGAAAGAGAAATTAAGGTGTCAATCCCATGTACAATTACACCCCAAACCATAAGATATCTAGGAATAAACCTAACCAAGGAGGCAAAGAATCTATACTCAGGAAACTATAAAGTACTCATGAAAGAAATTGAGGAAGACACAAAGAAATGGAAAAATGTTCCATGCTCCTGGATTGGAAGAACAAATATTGTGAAAATGTCTATGCTACCAAAAGCAGTCTACACATTTAATGCAATCCCTATCAAAATCCCATCCAACTTTTTCAAAGAAATGGAACAAATAATCCTAAAATGTATATGGAACCAGAAAAGACCTCGAATAGCCAAAGGAATATTGAAAAAGAAAGTCAAAGCTGGTGGCATCACAATTCCAGACTTCAAGCTCTATTACAAAGCCATCATCATCAAGACAGTATGGTACTCGCACAAAAACAGACACATAGATCAATGGAACAGAATAGAGCCCAGAAATAGACCCTCAACTCTATGGTCAACTAATCTTCGACAAAGCAGGAAAGAATGTCCAATGGAAGAAAGACGGCCTCTTCAACAAATGGTGTTGGGAAAATTGGACAGCCACAGGCAGAAAAATGAAATTGGACCGTTTCCTTACACCACACACGAAAACAGACTCAAAATGGATGAAGGACCTCAACGTGAGAAAGGAATCCATCAAAATCCTTGAGGAGAACACAGGCAGCAACCTCTTCGACCTCAGCCGCAGCAACTTCTTCCTAGGAACAACGCCAAAGGCAAGGGAAGCAAGGGCAAAAATGAACTATTGGGACTTCATCAAAAGCTTCTGCACAGCAGCAAAGGAAACAGTTAACAAAACCAAAAGACAACTGACAGAATGGGAGAAGATATTTGCAAACGACATTCAGATAACGGGCTTGTATCCAAAATCTATAAAGAGCTCAGCAAACTCAATACCCAAAGAACAAATAATCCAATCAAGAAATGGGCAGAGGACATGAACAGAAATATTGTAATGTTTGATCTGTACCTTGCACACATGTATTACTTGAAATATAGGTTCCTTTTTATGCACATAGCCTTTGGCTCAGAAATTCTACGTATAGGAACTTTTTAAAAAATAATTGATCAGTTATACAAGTACTTATGTTCATAATTTTGAGAATTATAAACTGTATAAATGTTCACTTAAAAAGAGATATCTGTGGGCGTCTGGGTGGCTCAGTGGGTTAAAGCCTCTGCCTTTGGCCTGGGTCGTGGTCCCAGGGTCCTGGGACCGAGCCCCGCATCGGGCTCTCTTCTCCGCAGGGAGCCTGCTTCCCCCTCTCTCTCTCTGCCTGCCTCTCTGCCTACTTGTGATCTCTGTCTGTCAAATAAATAAATAAAATCTTTAAAAAAAAAAAAGAGGTATCTGAGCTTTGCGCAGTAGCACTATCGTTGCCAATGAGGTTTATCCAAGGTGCGATTATTGCTAATTGAAAAAGAGGTATCTGCACAACCATGTTCTTTGCAGCATTATTCACAATAGCCAAGAGGGAGACGCAACACAAATGTCCACTGATTGCTGAACAGGTAAATATAATGTGGTGTATACATACAATCGAATATTATCTAGCCTTAAAAGGGAAGGAATTGTCCCGTATTATAACATGGATGAATCTGTGAATGCTAAGAGAAATGAGGCATTCACAAAATGATTCAGTCATATAAGGTATCTAAAATATTTCAACTCATGGAGGAGAATGGTAGTTACGAGGGCTGGGGGAGAGCTTTTGTTTAAATGGACGCAGTTTCAGTTCTACAAGGTGAAAAGGTACTGGAGATCTGTTTTAGAACAATGTGAATAAACTTGACACTGTTGAACTGTACCCTGAAGACGGTAAATTTTGTTTTATGTATTTTTACCACAATAATTTTTAAAAGCATGAATTTTGTTAAACAACTCGGTGTATGTTTGCATAGTAAAAATTGTACAAGAGTATGCAATAATATGGTTGTATGGCTCGCAAAGCTACAGTTGAGACAGCTGAGACCTTTCTGGATTCTCTGATATTTTAAGTGTAGAATCTTGTTACAACAATGGGGGTAAAAAAGAAAAAGCTCTTTCCACTTTGAGAAATATAAAACAAAACTTCCCTTGGAGCTTACTATGAGTGAATGGCTCCCTTTTTTGCCAAAGAAGCAATCACATTCTCCTGAGAAATTCAAGGCTTCACATGCCTGTAGGAGATTACTGGGTAGAGTCTGGATCTTCTGGAACTTCCAGTCTTCTCTTTAGTCTTAGGAAAAAGAAGCAAAAACTAGGTAGCCCTTTTACACATGAAAAACTGGCTAATGTCATGGAACAGATTTTCTTTCGATTCCTTTAACTTCAAGGAGTGGTAAAGCAGAGTGGACATTGGGGAAATGAGAAGAGGAAGGGGGAATGGAGGAATTAACTGCTCTAGGCAGCATTGCCTAGTCCAAGTGTATTTGACATTTTATCTTGACCCTGTCTGGGAATCCTGAGTCACAGTGACAAAAATGTGGGTTATTACATCACAGTTGTTTTACAACTTTTGTGTTTATTCTCTTGGCACTTGAGGCTGTGGTCCTTTGCTATACTCTGTTGTGCTGAGAGGGAATCATTAACCATTTTTCTTTTATTTTAAAAGACTGGCTTAATGAAGTGTCTATAAAAGTGAAAGAAAGTTAAACTAGAAGATCATCAAGATCATTAAAACCAAATGCTCAGAAAAGAGTTTCACCATAAATGTCAAAATATCTCTGTGGCTCTGTAAGGCTTCTAGATTTTCTCAGATATTAAAGCCCATCAATAAGCTAATGAACATTATGATCAGCAAATCAAAGGATTATGCTTGTGTGGGACTTCATTTGTGTTGTTTAACTGTTCTAATATGAATGGCTCCGCACACCACGCTGAGGGCTTTTAACTTCACAAAAATTGAATGGCGTTTCAATAATCTTGAATTTAAAAGAGTTTTTTAAAAAAAGTTATTAAAGGTATCATAGAATGAATAGAGCAGTTAATCCCATTTCCACCAAAGAATTTAACAAATTTTATCTTCAGTCTAATGTTGGAATTGTGATCCTAGCCTATTTCTATTCTTATTTTTAGGCCTGAACGTACAGCTTTGATTTGTCATAATTTTTTATGGAATAATTCAGAAATATCACATTTCTGGTTCCTCTTTTCCTTTCTGTAATCAATCCATTACCCTATTTAGAATATATCTCCAGTCCTTTGAAGAGAATGAATATACTTGTTGAAGATAAAAGTTTAACAATTCAGTAATTTTGAATTTTTTGCACTATAAGTGACCTAAATTTTTATCTAATTATCTAGTCTTTTATGATATTGATTATTAATGTTTAGAGCCATGAGGAAGAAAGAAGGGATGAGAAATGAAAGTCAATGAGAGAAAGGAGAGAAATAAAAAGGAAGAAGAAAAGATGAAGGCAAACAATCAGAGCTGACTTTTCAGATAAGTGTTTCTTCCAATATTGCCAATGGTCCAGACAAATCAATTGAGTTTCCACCCCAAACCAATTTGAACAAATGTTTGAATCTATAGAATAAAAATAAAATACAGATTAAAATAGCCCTGCATTGTTTTATTGAATCTGTAAGGATGTTTTCCCTAAATCATAGAAGTAAAATGTTGCTACAGTTTTTCAAAACACTATTATAATTTTTAAATACTATCATGCAAAGGGAAAATAAACAAATTTTCTTATTGCCTCCAGGATAATTTGGGTAGCAAGCCACACAAAATTTTTGAGTGGATTTGTGCTGACTTAGAAAACATTCTCAATATCTGGGTCTTAAAAAATTGTGCTAAGCTTGCAAGTCCATAGCAGATCAAGAATAAGAACTGTCTTAGGACGTTTGTTGGTTTTTCTTTAGTTTATATGTAGCCAGCTGGTTTCTGACCTCTTTGTGTAAATATCCAGCTTTGCACATAATCAGATTCCATATTACCTTGTTATGACATCATTTTGGGCAGACTTTGATCTCTTACTAACTTTTCCAAACCATACACATAGACTTAAATAACAGTAAGAGAAGATTGCTACTTATCCACCAAATACCACTGCTGGTGGTATTAAAAGAAAAGTATATGTTTATATACGCATCTGTATTTATACGTTTATTTTTGTATATTTGTAGATGTGTAATATATATGCATAATAATGCATAGACCTAGAGAAGGGTTAGCAGTACACTAAAAGGAATTGTATATTCTGTTTGATACTAAACTATTGAGTTTTCAAAAATGTGTATCTCTGGTAAAAATACATTTAAGTTCCCTCTTTCTGCAGTTGTTACCAATTGTATTTTTGTTCAACTGGTATTTTAAAAGCAGATGAATTAAAATGTAGAATTTGAGACCTTGATACATATTATTTTTCTCCATGGATAGATGAAAATAAAGGTTAAGCTATATTATTTGGTAATCCGGAAGCTTGGGTATAAAAGATACAATGATCTTGTAAATTACCCAGAAATGGCTTCTTTAGTGTCTGATCAAGATAAATGACGCAAGGCAGCTGTAAAAAGAATTCCCACTAGCCCTTGACCCATAAACAGTGGTGTCATTTTTCATTTTTAGAAAAGTATCAAAATCAATTTAAAATAATATCATATCTTTAGAGTTACAATTAAATGTCCTAAATTCTGCTTCAGAGGATATTATTTTAACTAATGTTATTTTTTAAGTTAACATACATTAAAACATTCTGATTACTACAGATGGCTGTTAAATATGAATCATTTTTGGGGCACCTGAGTGGCTCAGTGGGTTAAAGCCTCTGCTTTCGGCTCAGGTCATGATCTCAGGGTCTTGGGCTCGAGCCCCGCATCGGGCTCTCTGCTCAGCGGGGAGCCTGCTTCCCCTCTCTCTGTCTCTGCCTGCCTCTCTGCCTGCTTGTGATCTCTGTCTGTCAAATAAATAAATAAAATCTTTAAAAAAATGAATCATTTTTTCTATGGGCCTGCTGTATCCCCAACACCTAGAACAGTGCCTGGTACATAGTAAGTGGTCAATAAATATGATTGAATGAGTGGGTGAAATAATAATAAGACAATAATAATATATTAACTCATAGAGATTTGGATACTTGAAGTGATGCCATACACACAAAAGACAAAGATACAGAACTAACAGATACATTGGTAATGAATATTTATTGAGCACTTTTTATGTGTCAGACATTCTACTAAGTGCCATTCTTGCATTTTCTTATATAATGATCAAAATAACCCTACAGAAAATAGTGATTAGAGTATCTCACATGAGCAATTGTGGCCTAGAAAATAGTAATAATGTTTTCAAGGTTACACAGCTAATAAATGGTGGTGCCTAAGTTAAAATTTATATCATTCTGGCTTAGAGTATACATATTAGAACACCTATGTACCAGTCTCTCAGTGTACTGTGTTTTCATGCCAACTTTATGGTCTCTAGGATCATTGATCCCAGAGCATTCTAGCTATAAAGGAAAGAAAAACTGTTTTACTGATTCTAGAACAATTAAGGCTTTCATCATATTGAGTTTTCTACCAACGGATTAGATGTTTTTATCATTGCAATATGTAGCAATTTAAATATCAGTCAATTATATTATGTCTTTTCTACCCAGTACATAAGAATTTATCTGGTAAATACATTTGTACAAATGGGAAAAGAAGTAGCTATGAGGATTTTAGCTGTAGCATTTTTTCCATAAATAGTAAAAAACTGGCAACAGCCTCAGTGCAACTTGGTAGAGGTTTGGTTAAGCAAACTATGAATGTGTAGTGAATGGCTACACAGATATTTTAAAAATTGACAAGTGACATTCCAAGTTTGAAAAATTAGCGAAGTGTTCATGAGATTCATAGAATTTAGAATCAGGTAGATCTGGTTCAGTACCATCAGCTCATGCCCACTCGTGCCCAGATATGTTACCCTAAGCAATTTATTTAACCTTTGTAGGCTTAATTTTCCTCATCTATAAAATGTGGCTATTAATAGTATATACCACAGGAGTTGTGAATGGTATTGGTGAAGGAGATGTATTGGTGAAAGAAGCTTATATACAGATTCAGCCTATATTTTTCTGTCTTGGTGTCACAGTTATTTTAAGTGGATTCACATCAATAGGCAATTACCGATGACAGCAGTAAAGAAATTTGGCCAAATTGCTGGCCAGAGTTACATTTCAGATTCCTTTTTTTAAAGGACTGTTTCAGATAGAAATTTTAAATGTCACAAACTGTATCCTTTTGCTGACCAGTCTAATTCTTACTTTATATGACATAGAGTGGATCTCCAATCAGATTCTTTTACTGAATGAGGAAAATGTTTATCAGATTTCTTTTCCAGGCAGAAAGAGATGACTGACAGTGCTTTTCCCTTTGAAATGATTAATGTGTTAATTACATGCCAGTAAGTAAAGAAAGAGAGACAAATATTTCAGGCACAAGATCAGCTCTCTGCATCCAATACTTAAACTCCATTCTCAGTGGAGCTTTCTTTCTGTCAACATAGAAAACAGTCATAGTGAAAACAGTCATAGTTTGGCCAACATAATTGTCAACTGGCTTCAGGAAAACAGAACAAAAAAACGACACTAAATAGGCCAGCTCTCCGAGCCAATCTTTATTATTGGAAGCACAATGAGCTCATTAATTTTATTCAGAGTTTTATCTTTTCCTCATTCTTTTGTTCATTTTTCTTCAAAAAGAAAAACATGTTTTTATCGATTTTATTTTTTAACTTTTAATTTTATCTTTTTATCTGAGTATAGTTGACACACAATGTTACATAGTTTCAGGTATACCACATAGTGAATAGGACAAGTTTATACATTATGCTATGCTCACCACAAGTTTAGCTGCCTTCTGTCCCCATTCAGTGCTATTACAGTATCACTGGTGATGGGGGTGCTTGGCTGGCTTCATCAGTAGAGCATGCAACTCTTGATTTCAGTGGTAGAAGTTCGAGCCCCAGGTTGGGTGTGGAGATTACTTAAAAGTAAAATCTTTTAAAAAAACACAGTATCTTTGGCTATACTCCTTGTGCTGTGCCATTTATTCCTATGACATATTCATTCCATAACTACAAGCCTGTATCTCCCACTCCTCTTCACCTATTTTTCCCATTCCCCCACTTCCCTCCACTCTGGCTATCATCAGTCTGCTCTCTGTATTTATAGTTGAGTCTGCTTTTTATTTATTCTTTTTTTTTAATTCTACTTATGAGTGAAATCAAGTGGTATTTGTCTTTTTCAGTCTATTTCACTTAGCATAATACCCTCCTAATTCATTCATTTTGTCTCCAATGGCACCATCTCATGACTCCATAACAAGCAGTACATTACTACTGCGCTCTCATTGGTCAAGTTGTTCTTCAGAGGGGACATTTTGCAATTCTTAGAACATGTATATTATTGGGGATTAACAAAAAAGTAAATACATTGTGATCCTGAGATCCAGGGTTCTTCCCATCAGGGAAACAAGTTGCAGATACGGGAGTGAAGGGTAGAAGGAAAACTGCCATGTTGGATTAATATCAGAACAATCACAATGAACCATGTTTGTTTAATAGTAGGTGGCTAGATAGAGTGAGCAGAGATATTTAAATACATATTTGCATGCGTAAAGATAAAGAGATACAGAAATAAATTTGTATAATTTATATTTATATGTGTGTGTGTGTGTGTGTGTGTGTATACATATATGTGTGTCTGCTTTGTCAAGGGGAGGGCAGCAGGGCCCTCAGTAGGTTCCAGCAGGTTTAGTGGTGAGAGAACCGACCTGACTACCTATTCTGCTGTGCCAGGTGGATGCTGGGAGCAGTCATGGCTCCAGACAAGAGCCAACTAGGCTACATGTGTGAATAACACCTGTGTTCCTACCTTATAACACTAAATGCTGATCATAACCTTTTAGTTAACATACAGCATTTGTACCAGTGTTGTTAGTCTAGCACTGCTTTAGTTAAGCTAAGAAACGTTAGCTGCTGTAAAAAATCTCAGTGGCTTAATACAAGTTTATTTCTCGCTCTTGTCACTCTGTAATGAAGATTGTGAGGGTCACTCTGCCCCATTCAGTCATTCGAGGACCTGATTTGCTTGCTTCTTTATCACAGGATGGTCTGGTGCCATCTAGCAGGTAGTTAAGGAAGGAGAGAATAGAGGATCCCAAGAGAGGTCGGTTAGAGACCAGGCACATTGCTTCTACCCACATTTCATTGGTCAGAATGTCAAAAGGCTAGGAAATGTGAGGCAGCACTGGCCCTGGGTAGAAAAGGAATGTCATGTGTATCTCTGGGTGCTGGCCTTCTCTGCTATGAAAGCTCTAACTGGTTTCATCCACTGTATTTATGTGGTAAGGCTTACAGGCTTCAACAAATGTAGGAGATTACCTGAGGCCAAAGGAGAAAAAGTCTCCTTACAAATTAGTTTGTAGGATTCTACATTACTCACCTGTCTTCTCGCCAACCTTCTTTGCTATATTCTTTTGCTTCGTCATAGGATCTGCAGGTAAACCTACTCCCTTGCTTTAAATTGGCTTCCTCTTCAAGCTCTGCTGTTAATCCCTTAAATTTTGTCAAGGAAATGTCCCCACCACAGTTCTCCCCAGTCCTAAGGTACTCATGATTATACCTGAGAATGAATTTCTTTGTCTCCCCAACATTGTCTTAGCAGAATGAATTGCTATTAAGTATGAAAATAGTTAATTTTATTTGATTTTATATAAAAGATCATGACTAATTTTTAAAAGGTATGTTTTGGCACTATAAAATACAAGATCGTCTGAAATCACAATCTTCAAAATTTGTGTTGGGTAATATAGGTATATCCAAACCCTCAGAAAAATGCTCTAAAGTTAAGAACCAGGGGGCACCTGGTGGCTCAGTGGGTTAAGTCTCTGTCTTCAGCTCAGGTCATAATCTCGGGATTGAGCCCCACATCTCAATGGGGAACCTGCTTCCCCCTCTCTCTCTCTGCCTGCCTCTCTTCTTGCCTCTTTGCCTATTGTGATTTCTCTCTCTCTGTCAAATAAATAAATAAAATCTTAAAAAAAAAAATTAAGAACCCAGAAGCAGGAGAGCTAAATGGCTTATCCTGAGTGGCTCACTCCAGCAAAGCATTTAGCATTTTTTAACATGCTTTCTTTGGAAGTAGTCAACCTTGCTTTAGTGATACAAGAAGAATTTGGCTGATTTCTAATGATTATGGTCAGGAGTAAAGGTTAAGAATTCAGGCTCTGAGGCAGATGTCTTGGGTTTTATTAGCTGTATGTCCTTAGGCAAGTCACTTAACCTTTTTGTGCCTCAGTCTCCTCAACTATAAACAGATAATAACAGTAACTGTCCCATATGATTGATCAAAGAATTAAATGAATTTAATCCTCATAACAATTTATTGGGGCTGGCCACTATTATTTTATATTGATACATGTAAAAAAAAAACTTAGAATGATCTTGGCACATGCTAAGTCATGATAAATATTAGCCACAATCATTATTATTATTATTCTCACCTTTCCCCACAAAGAAAGAACTTTCACATTTTCAGATAAAAACTCTTATTTTTGTTTTGAGATAGCTGAAGACCATAGTGTTAGATTGTGGTTCATAAAGGAATGCTACAATGAGGATTAGTTGTCAGTATATCCAGTAGTCCAAGGTCAGCAGGCTGGAGCCTCATTTTCAACCATCCTTCACCCACCCATCGATCCATCCATCCATCCATCCATCCACCCATCCATCCACCCTTCCACCTGTCCACCCGTCCACCCATTCACCCATCCATCCGTCCACCCGTCCATCCACCCCTCCACCCATCCAT
This sequence comes from Taxidea taxus jeffersonii, assembly GCA_003697995.1. Taxonomy (NCBI): domain Eukaryota; kingdom Metazoa; phylum Chordata; class Mammalia; order Carnivora; family Mustelidae; genus Taxidea; species Taxidea taxus. The sequence continues at coordinate 6,654 of ML112007.1, read as the reverse complement.
CCACGCATCCACCCATCCATCCACCCACCCATCCATCCACCCACCCATCCATCCACCCATCCACCCACCCATCCATCCATCCATGCATCCACCCATCCACCCATCCATTCACCCACCCATCCATCCATCGTCTACCCACCCATCCATCCATCCATCATCCACCCATCCATCCATTGTGTATTTACTGTGTGCCAGTATTATAGCTCTGCCACTTACCAGTTGTGAGCACTGGAGCAACTTTCCTTACTGCTCTAAGCTTGATTTTCTTCATCTGAAAAGTGGACTAATACCTACCTTTGTTGTGGAGAGTAAGTTAGAAATTTTGTGAAAGTAATGGCAGAGTGTGTGGCCTATCATAAGTATGCATTGTGATTCTTACAAAAATTAATACACGAAGGGCCTTATCTTGAGATCTTGGTTCTTTTGTACAGTTTTTCCAAACTATAGATCTTGGTTTGTCAGTGATAAATTCAGTTTTTAAAAAGAATCGACATTTTAAAAAACCAATATTTTAAAAAACAAAATAGCCTACAATAGAATAGTATAAACTGAATAAAGAAATTAAGTACAGATATGAGTGCCTCCCATGTAGTGAAACATTAATTTCACCGATGTAAATACCTGTACCTATATGGGTATTGGTTATGTGTAATACATATTTCTTACTACGGATTTTAGTCAAAGTTTGTTTGAAAGCTTTTTAGTAGTATATAAACAGTGCTATGTTGGCACTTTTAATTGTTCAGAAGTCAGGACTTTGTGTTTGTTATGAAGCTAGTTCAAACATCTGTATAACATCTTTACCAGCATGTGGCAGAAATAGCACATAGTGGATTTTTAAATCAATCCACACCAAGCTTCCTTGGTGGTTTGGTGGAGACGATTAAAACTATTACCTAAAAATGAAATAGGATTACTGATGGATCACATTTTTCTATGCTACTTCTGCTCACTGTCATTCTGTAAAATAAAGCCGTTTATAATGGAGATAAGTCATCTGGATGTATGGTGCCTTTGAAACATTCTGCATTCACCCTGCCTCGCTATAGGTGAGGGGGAATCCAGGAGTCTGCTGTTGTTCCTAGTGTATGTACTGATACAGACTAAAGAGAAGAGAGCTGTCACTGATGCCTGGAAAGCAGGTGAATAATTGCCATCTTCTCAAGAGAGTCCTTTGCCCTTAAAAGCCGTCAGTTCCAGCTCATCTGTCTTTAGAGTTTCTTGGGCACACAGGTCTCCTGTCTCCTTTTCCAAATTAAGGGCACTCAGCTGAGCTGCCACATTGGGCACTAATGAATTCTCTGAGACTAATCTACACAGTAATGAGAACTAGAATCTGTCACTTACTCTCCCAGGAGGTAACAGTTCACACGCCGTTACATCACCTTATTAAAATAACTTATTAGCTGTGTTGCTTGTCTGCTACCATTCATTAAGAAGGTGTGACCAAAGAGACATGTATTTGAACAAATGATGAAATTTAATTTGAATTGTTCTCCATTTTGGTTTTATGGCTGAATACACAAATGCTGTAAGTACGTTTAAGCATTTTATACAGATCACAGGTACCTTAGGGAAGTGTCAGCACAATTATGACTTTTCACCAATTAGATGAAAAAGAAGTTAAATAAGAATCTGCATCCCATTCAAAATGTGTGAGGATCTTGTACATTCTATTCCCTGCATTTTTGTCTCCTAGGAAATATGTGTGTTTCTGCCAGAGACTTTCATTACAGGCATAATGTGCTATGCCATGAAATAATTGATAAATCACTGAAAGCTAAACTGGGGAGGATAAATTTAGATGGACTAATAGAAAGTTGGGTGCAGTTTTTAATGCAAATCTGCCAAATTACATAAATGTTTATTTGCTGTTTATTTTTGTCACTACCTCAGAGCATGGGCTATGACCTTATATGGAGGTCCTGCTCTTCTTTTTGGTAGTTGTGTGATCTTAAAAGAAATTATTTTGCTTTTTTATCATCATTTACTTCATCTTTAGAATGAGAGTAAAAGGGTATCTATCTTATACTTGAAGTTGTTAGGAGGATTAAATGTACTAAAACAGCTTTGGCCCATGGTAAGTATCACTAGTACCTATTATTATTATCATAATTACCATCATTATCTAGTCTTCCTCCTTCAAAGAAAAAATCAGGAAGAAATATTTTTTGCACTTCTAGATTTTTTTTTTCTTTTGATGCAATGGTCTGAAAACAGTAACTATGGAGTATAGTTCAAAAAATATTGGAAAGCCCACATCATGCTTTAGGAAGCTCAGCAGCCCCATCACCTCCACTGTAAGCCTGTCCTCAAGCACCTTTCTTCAAAGAAGAGCATTTCCTACATACAGCGTGATGGCTCTACCAGTGATCAGCTGTGTCATTTTGAGCAAGTGTCCTTACCCTATAACCTTTGTGTTCTTCATTTTTGGAAAGGGGGTTCGTATACCTCCTTCACTGTGTTGTTGCAAAGATTAAATCAAATGAAATTAACTTTGTAAAGCATCTGTCAACACACCTAGCATGTATTTATACCCTCAGGGTATAAATACTCAGTGAACTGCAGTCGATAGAATTATTATTACTTAGAATGCCACTGACTGACATCTGTAAGACACAGCTCTGGATTTTTTTCTAACAGCTCTATGCATGCAGGCTGTATCCCTTCTACCTTCGCCTAGTCTCTCTTTTGTCCTCAAAGCCCGTAGTCCCAGGAGGCTGCCTGGAAGTGCACTGGTTATAGAACAGAGCTTTTCAAACTAGACCGTATCATACTTAAATAGAATCTGTAACTTTGGCCTCATTCACTCAACCTTCTAGCATACCATACAAAGTAGTCTGTGTTAATGTCCTAGTTGTTTTATTATTAGATCATTAGCTGGATTAAGTATTATTTTAATAATTTTAAAAATAACATTTGGAAGCACATTATTGGTGAACAGCATAAACCACTTATAGTCTTTCAAAACTACTGGAATTAAAAGGATAACAATCACTTAAGCATACTTATTTTATAATAGGTAGAGAATTTTTTTAGATAATTTTGCACTTTCAGAGTCAAGTTAAATTCACGAACAACTGGCAATTAAAATTGCACCCAAATGCTATTTAAAACAAACTGGATTCTTTCTCGTGTCTTGGGACTCGACATGAGTATGTCCTGAGGAGTTTTATAGCCACATGGTGCATGCAGAATGAGGTGGCTGAATTTTAATCCTTTTGCCTGAAATATGTCTTCCTAGATTTGTGTTTTTCACAATTATCAAAAATGCACTATAGTTTAGTTAAAAGCAAATTATTTTTTAAAAGATTAATATTTATTTATTTATTTATTTATTTGACAGATAGAGATCACAAGTAGGCAGAGAGGCAGGCAGAAAGAGAAGAGGAAGCAGGCTCCCCACCGAGCAGAGAGCCCAATGGGGGGCTCGAACCCAGGACCCCAGGATCATGACTGGAGCCGAAGGCAGAGGCTTTAACCCACTGAGTCACCCAGGTACCCCAAAAGCAAATTATTAATAATAATCTTGAAAATACTTTAAACTTTAAACTTTAAAAAGTGTCTCCATTTCTCTTCTTGTCTAGCCTCAAACATTTTCAAAAGACAGCTCACCATCTTGAGGTAGAAGACAAAAGTACTGATAGCAATATGATAACTGCCACTACTTCTGTTTCCACATCCTGCCATGTAATAAATCCTTGACATACATTAAGCCATTAATCCTCTTAAAGACCCTATAATCTAGGTGCTGTTTTTATCTCCATTTTACACTACAGGAAATTGAGCCCCAGAACTGTCAAGTGACTTGCTATAGGTCACACAGACAGAAAGTGGAAGAACGAGGACTCGAACATCAGGTTTTTACCCTAAAAAATCATGTGAATAAAATTGTTACATAGTCAGAGCCTTTCATGTTTATCAACATATGACAAACTTATGACACATCAGGGGGTGATGAAGATCTCTGTATTGGGGGCGCCTGGGTGGCTCAGTGGGTTAAAGCCTCTGCCTTCAGCTCAGGTCATGATCCCAGGGTCCTGGGATCGAGCCCCGCATCATACTCTTTGCTCAGCAGGGAGCCTGCTTCCTCCTGTCCCTCTGCCTGCTTCCCTGCCTACTTGTGATCTCTGTCTGTCAAATAAATAAATAAAATCCTTTAAAAAAAAAATCCCTGTTTTGGGATACAGTATTGGTATATAATTCCTAATTAGGAAGAAAAAAAAAAAACTTCTTTCCTAAGACTTGGTTTCTCTCAAAATAAGCTAAATTTCTTTTCCTTTGCATGGTCTGAGCTAATGTGCGTGATTAGTTTAGATAAAGCAAGCAAAAGAAGATAATTTCTTACATTATAAATTTCTAACTCTAAATTGAGTGGTTATTGATTTTTGAAGGTGACATGCATCCAACTATTTTAAAAGACCTCTGTAGGTCTTCTATAAAAAGCTGGTTACAGGAATATTATGATTGACCCCTAACATGCAGCAGCCATGTGGTTTTAGAGATGACCCTAGTTCTAGAAGCAGCTTCTGATTTGATTAAGAGAATTACAAAATTCTCACCTTTCTTGCCAGTATTGCTTGAGGAACCAGTATTTTTTTTAAAAGATTTTATTTATTTGACAGAGATCACAAGCAGTCGGAGAGGCAGACAGAGAGAGAGGGGGAAGCAGGCTCCCCACCAAGCAGAGAGCCCAATGTGGGGCTCAATCTCAGGACCCTGGGATCATGACCTGAGCCGAAGGCAGAGGCTTTAACCCACTGAGTCACCCAGGTGCCCCCAAGGAACCAGTATTTATTCGTCATTCCTCTGACTGTCATTTATTTGCTCAGGAATGCATAACCTGAATTGGCCCAATCAAACTCAATGGAGAGACTTAACTGAATGGTTGAGAGGAGCTATTTCCACTCCCACTGCAGAGAGAGACTTGGGTTGAAGTTAAGCTTGTGGACAACAGAGGAAAAAGGGAAAGAACCTGGGTGTATGATGACCAGCCCTGAAGGCCACCCTACCTTTAATTTCCTCTTAAGGGGGGAAAAATACATTTTTATCAGAGTTTAAGCTTGAGTCTGGCTTTCTGTTAAATTGCAGCTCAAGCATGACCAGGAAACACATTTCCACCCCTTAGCACCTGTCCTATGGTCCTGGTTTTGAAGGAGCAATTAATCTGTGTATTTTGAATTACTGATAATTTGATTCAAACATATGACTGATCCAGATTTGTATCTACATTTTTTTAAGATTTTATTTATTGGGGCACCTGGGTGGCTCAGTGGGTTAAATCCTCTGCCTTTGGCTCAGGTCATGATCTCAGGGTCCTGGGATCGAGCCCCGCATCAGGCTCTCTGCTCAGCAGGGAACCTGCTTCCCCCTCTCTCTGTAACTGCCTCTCTGCCTACTTGTGGTCTTTCTCTCTCTCTGTCCGATAAATAAATAAAATCTTTTTTTTAAAAAAGATTTTATTTATTTATCTTTTAAAAAAAGATTTTATTTATTTATCGGACACAGAGAGAGCACAAGCAGGGGGAGCAGCAGGCAGAGGGAGAGGAAGAGGGAAAAGCAGGTTCCCCACTGAACAGGGAGCCTGATGCAAGGCTCAATCCCAGGACCCTGGGATCATGAGCCAAAGGTAGACACTTAACCCACTGAACCACCCAGGAGCCTGTTATCTACATTTATTAAGCAAATAATGTAATTCATGACAGTCACAATGTAGAAATTTTCATAAACATTTTAAGTACCTTCACATCAGGTTCAGGGAGAAAGATATCATTAACCACATTTTCTAGGTCAATAAGTAAAGGTTCAGAGTGGTTAAGAGAATTTCCTTAAATCACACTGTTATTTTTGGAAAATTCTTACTTGAGGTCAGGTCTTTTTTTTTTTTTTAAAGATTTTGTTTTTAATTTATTTATTTGACAGACAGAGATCACAAGTAGGCAGGGAAACAGGCAGAGATAGAGGAGGAAGCAGGCCCCGTGCTGAGCAGAGAGCCCGATGTGGGGCTCGATCCCAGAACCCTGGGATCATGACCTGAGCTGAAGACAGAGGCTTTAACTCACTGAGCCACCCAGGCATCCCAAGGTCAGGTCTTTTGACTCCAGTTTCCAGCGGTGCTATTACTCTGGCACTTTGATTTAGGTGATTCAGGGCAGAAAGGATGGGGTGCATGAAGGACTCCAGAACGTTGCAGTTGGAGGCAATTTCTCCTCATGGGATTGATTCAGGAAGAGAGAGAGCAGGCTCACCGCTGGTCAGGGAGACCAATATGGGACTCGATCCCACAACCCTGGAATCATGAACTGAGCCCAAGGCAGATACTTAACCACTGAGCCACCCAGGCACCCCCTCTTCTTGATTTTTCAAGAGGCATTATGAATATTCAGTGTCCTTAAATTTTCAGTGTCCTTACTGCCTGCCTGCCTGCATAAGGCTGAACTGTAGTCTGAATCCCACACCTAAGAGCACGCTGGCCACACCTTTCTTGGCTCAGTGCAAAGCAAGGAAATTGTGCATGATAAAGAACTGAAGGAATTATTTTATTCCTCTACACGTGTGCTTCCTTCCTTCAGTCAGAGATTATTGGTGGGATTGCTTTTTGTTTCATTACATCTTTGACCCTTTTCTCTTTACTTATGAGAGGCCACATGAGAG
>ML112006.1:235305-248471 GCA_003697995.1 Taxidea taxus jeffersonii | reverse complement strand
TAAAAGTCAGATAAGCTAAAATGAATTCAGTTGAACTTAAAAAGCTGCTTTACAGCAAAGAGAAACCATCAACAAATTTAAAGGCAACCCACTGAATGGGAGATGCTCGCAAATGTTATATATGATAGCGGTTAATATCCAAAAAATACAAAGAACTCCTACAACTCAATACCTAAAGCCCCAAATCAGTTAAAAAATGGGCAGAGTACTTGAATAGACATTATTTTTCCCTGAAGAAGACAGACAGATGACCACATAGACACATGAAAAGGTGCCCAACATCACTCATCAGGGAAATCAAATCAAAACCACAATGAGATAGCGCCTCACACCTGTCAGAATGGCCAGTATGAAGAAGACAAATAACAAACGTCATTGAGGATGTGGAGAAGAGGGAACCTTCATGCACTGTTGGTGGGAGTGTAAATTCATAGAGCCAAATGGAAAACAGTATGGAGGTTTCTCAAAAAAGTTAAAAATAGAAATACCATATACCCAGTAATTCCACTTCTGGGTATTGACCCAAGGAAAACAAAAACACTAATTTGAAAAGATACATGTACCCCCCCCATATTTATTGCAGCATTACTTAAAAGAGCCGAGATATGGAAGCAAGTGTCCATCAATGACTAGATAAAAATGTGATATATATTTATATGGTGGAAAATGTCTCAGCCATAAGAAATGAGATCTTGCCCCTCGTGACATGGATTAGCTTGCAGGATATTACACTAAGTGAAATAAGTCAGACAGAAAAAGGCAAATCCCAAATGATTTCGCCTACATGTGAACTCTAAAGAACAAAATGAACTAACAGACTCAAACACAGAGAGCAGACTGGTGGTTGCTGGGGGGAGGGGAGGGGAGGATAGACAAAATAGGTGAAGGGATTTAAGTACAAACTTCTGGTTGTAAGTGAGTCGTGAGGATGAAAAGTACAGCATGGGGAATATGGTCAATAATATTATAATGATTTGGGTGGCAAATGGTAACTATACTTGTGGCAAGTATTTCGTAATCTATAGAATTGTTGACTCACTATGCGGTACACCTAGAACTTTTTATAGGTCTACTGTACTTCAGTTACAAAATGTAAAAGGGACTTGGGACTTAGGCATGTTATCAGTCTGTCTCTGTTTTTTGACATCCAAGGCTATCTTCAGACTTCTATCTCTGGACCTTCCCGCAGCTTCTCTGTGTATTTACTGAATGAGCCCCAGAGCTCTTTCAGTGACTGTAACTCCTACACTGCATTTCATCTATTGTTTGGCCAATATAATCTTATCCGTCGGTAAGCTTGTTCTTTCCCGCATAAGCATTTTGGGGTCTTAAAATTAATTTCCTTGTGTCTCCTCATCACACGTGGTATAATGGACATCCATAGAGAAGCAAATAATGGAGAAAGTGGGCACAAGACCAATCCAATACAAAAAACAAGGAGGGAATATAAATAAGCTTTCTGGATAGTGCTATTTCTTCTTTCTTTCTCTTACCTCAACCCTTGAAATTATCCCCTTTCCTTATAATCCAGTCCTTGTGTCCTAAGATTGCCGTGATGGGTGAATGAATGAGAGTATGTGTGCTGGGAACTACACAGAACTCTGATGGAGCGGAGGGGTTCAGAAGCATTATCTTGGGGATGATAACCCTGTGGGGAATCCTAGACTCTAAACGCTGAGTGTGGTTGCTGGTGGCATTAAACACAGCAGAGGTGGACCGGGAAGCCTTACCTACATTGTTAGATACAATGGAGATTTGCGCTGCAGTCAGCCACTGTCCTAGAGGCCACCCAGGAATAGATTGGTATTTTTTATATCTTTGTAAATATATCTCCATCTTCTGTACGTATTAGGATTTTTTTTTTTTTTTGAGAAGAGGAAAAGGTGGTGGTCAGATGTGACATTTTGTAACCTATGAGGTGGAGGGCATCCATGTTGAAGTTTCTCTAAGAGGTGAGTTTGGGGAGGTCACAATGAGCAGGGCCCTCAGTGTGATAGTCCCCAGAGTGCTGCCTGCTGGCAGCTGTTGCTCATCTTCTTCCTCCTGCATTCTTTGAACCTGTCAGGGGTCCTCACTGGTCTCAGTTCATTTTTCCTGCCTCTGAAGGGAATGGTGGGTGGAGGGCGCATTTCTGTGCTGGCACAATGAGGAGAAAATGTCTGCTTGAGGACAGGTGAGGAAACTGTTGGTGGTCTGGCTGGTATTGGGACGCTGCTTTGTCAAACACAGCATCTGGTTACACGTAAGGATTCTGAAGTTCTAGAAGTAAGTTCTTAAACTCCCCCACCCCCCTGCCCCCAAATGAGGCTGGGCCTTACTATTAAATAGAAGGTTGGATTAAGAAGTGCTTAGGAAAGAAATATCCTTCTGACATTCAGGGAATCCCCCTTTCTGTTTTTTTTCCGGAGCAGGGTGTTCTTCTGTCCTCTCTCTAGGAAGCCATTCTGGCCCCTGTCCCCTCACTGACCAAGTACCTAGAATGTTAACAGAATGACTCATGTTCCCAACATCCTGTCCTTGTTCTAGAGAAAGGGGACTGTTTGCCTTTGGAAAACACAAAGTTTACCTCTGTGGGAAAAACCCCAAAGCAAGCATTACTTTGGCACAGTTTTCCTTAAATGATGTCTTGCATTTTTTTTCTTGTGATTTCTTTTAAAAACACTGAAGTATTGGGTTTTCTGTATATACTATGTGTGCCAGGTGATGGAGAATTCGAGAGCTCTGGACATGGGAAGGACTGACCATCTGCTCCAACTCCCTTTTCATGGTTCTAGAAACAGAGGCCTGGATGACGTAAAGTGATTTGAGATTAGAAACCTGGTTAGTGATAATCAGGACTAACTACTAAGTGAGTCTCCTGCTTCCTGGTTCTGGGCCTTGCCTTTGTGGTTTGTGGTGGGATTTTGAACATCTCATTTGCCTAATTAGAAGTTCTATCCATGTAGCATGATCCTGATGTCAGTGGGTGTTTAGAGCCTAGTAAAATGGTTAAGAATACATGGTATACATTACATTGTTCCTCAGAAGCTGAGGATGGAGAGAGGTGACAATTTTCTTGAGGCTTAGGACATTCTGTCACACTTTAACCTCTGGACAGGTTTTGGGCAAGTCTTCTCTCTCAGGACTTGACTCAGAAGGGGGCTGGTTTGACTATGTCTTTTGTTTCAAGCTCTGAATGTGTGATTTCATGTTTCTCTGAACGTATATTGTACATCTTTTCCACAACGAAACAGAACATCTGCAGTGTGGGTAAATTCTTATGCCTTAATTCCAGTATTCTAGAACACGCGTTTCAAGTTATTTACAGGAATGTTGTTTTTTCCTCATCAAAGAGGGGACTACCTCAGTTGCTAAAGTTACCTGTTGTGTTGGTTAGCATTCTGAGGGGAGGTGTAGTCAGGTTAAAGTTGGTGTTGCAGCAGAGAGAAGAACATCGGGAGAAGAGGAAAGCAATTAGTGTGTGGGAGTTACAGACCCATCATGTAGTCTCACCTTTCTGGTGTCTTCAGTGTTGTGCTTAAATATATGGCTGATGCCATAAAGACAATAGTTTCAGTTCCTTCCAGAGTCCACACCGTCTCCTTTTAGATTCTGATTTTCATCATGGTGGTAGAAGCTTTGTCTGACTGAATGGTGTTAGTGAATCACTGCTTTTGCCATTATTACCTCCGTTTTACAGATGAGAAATTTGAGTCCTAGAGAACATAGATAATTTGCCTCAACTCCTAGCGCTGGCATAGGTGGGATCTCAAACCCAGGTCTTTCTGACATGAGGGTTCATGCTTTTAGCCCTGGTACCTTCTAGATACCACCTGCTGCCTGCCCCATTTTAAGTGGAGTGTGTCGTTTACTTAAATTTCTGATTAGAAGTTCATCATTTTTTTGTTCTGTACTCAACTCTCTAGTGCCTGGCATAGAACCATACCAAAAACATGTTTATTAATGATTTAAAGGCAGTGGATGTGATGAGCTGAAAGGAAAAAAAAAAAAAAAAAGCCCAACTTGCTGCTGAGTCACTCAGACTTACATTGGCTCTGTCACTTTGTAACCTTGGGCCACAAAGTAACTTCTCCAAGCGTCCATTTATTTCTTTGCCTGAGAAAGTAAGGAAACTGTTATTTGCTGCACTGGGCTGTTGTGATATTAGAAACAGAGGACTTTCAACTTGTGACCTAGTGCTTAGCCAGTGATAGATAATTAGTGAGTGGTTGCCATTATGGTTATGTTGATGTTAAACTGAGAAAAACCCGAAAGCTTTTCTTTGACTTTATTGGCTTCTTTTTTTTAGCCTTCTAAGGACAGAGCTTGTCATTTACACTAAATGCCTGTTGCCCGCAGGGAGTTCTCAGTAATAGGACGAACATGTCATCAATGGAGTATGAAGGTTGAGTGTTATCAGATACCGGTTCCTTTGGTGCCTCTTCCCCTGAAGTCATTGGGGAAAAATTGCAGCCGGAGGCACTGTGGAGGGTGGGCCCCAGCTTGGCACGAGGGCTCCTAGCAGGGCCCCCCTTCAGGGAGCTGGATGGGAATTTCATGTGACCATTCTCTCTTCTTCAAGCCTCCTCGCTCTGTTCACACATCCCTGCTCACTGGAAAGGTCCCCAGCCCTTTACTTCTGCTGAGAAGCAGTAGCCTGTGCGTTAAGTTCAGAAGAACCGATTCTGCCCTTGCTTGTTAGTGTTTTGGTATTTGAAGTTTCCTCTGCCTTGGGGGTTGGCTCTTTTGTTAGTTTCATCCAAGAAACAAACTACTTTCTCTTCCCTTTCTTTCAGCTTCCTGGGAGAAATGGATTTTCTAGGCAGAGAGAATTGATCGCAGTGATAGGAAGTCAAACAGTGACCTGTGCAGTGCCTGGACCAACACAGGTACTCGGTCGCTGAAAGAGACCTTCGGTGACTGTAGTCTTGGTAGCTCTATGAACATGTTCAGCCTTTTGGGGAACTGAGGGATCTGTTTAGGTTCAGTATGCGTTGGAAAACTGTTCCATCTCCAAATGACACCTGAGGATGGGAGGGTGCCAGGGAATGAGGGTTGGCCAAGTGGATTTGTATAGCTCCCAACTTAGAATAAGGTCCATATTTGAAAATTAACAAAGAGCCTTGAATTAGCTACCGGTAAAATAATCAATACATATTGAATAGTTGTGATTGGTCAGAATACATAGCACTTAAGTCCTTCTATCATTACAGAACTCAAAAAAATAAAAAAAACAAACAAAACCCACCACTTTAAACAGTGAATCTGCCTTGTATTCATCATAGCCTAATGTTCTCTTCCATGTCTTTGTTGTGCTCTTTATTTTTTTGGTTGAGTGAGTAAGCCAAACTGGTTCATTAAACATCTGTGAATTTCAAGAATCTGGGGAATGAGAGTAGAAATGACAGTATCTGGAGCTTCGACTTTGCTGGTAAATTGCTGGCTTAACATTCTTCTCCTGTTCGTTTTTCCGAAGCTGTAGACTCCATCAATTAGAAATCAGATGAAATTCAATAGTTGTGAGTTTGGTGTTTTCCTTGAAGTAGTTGGTTCTGACCACCAGACCTGGTGAAATGCTTGCTGTGCATTGATTTCTAAAGCCAATCCTTAGTAGTGGGTACTGGAAAAACAATTGGAAATTCACCAGTTCAGAGAGAAGAAGGTTTGCAGCTGGCTTCATAAAGTTTTTCTCAGGCTTTTATTTATTTATTTTTTAAATATTTTATTTATTTGAGAGAGAACGAGAGAGAGCACGAGAGAGAGCACGAGAGGGAAGAGGGTCAGAGAGAGAAGCAGACTCCCTGCTGAGTGGGGAGCCCAATGCGGGAGTCATCCCGGGACTCCAGGATCATGACCTGAGCTGAAGGCAGTTGTTTAACCAACTGAGCCACTCAGGCATCCCTTTCTTAGGCTTTTAAAGTGAAGAGTCCAGAGCCATTGATGGAACACTACGAGACACATCCTGTCCTTTCTTGCCTCTCCATTTATATAACGAGATATTCAGGTGCTCCAAGGAAATCAAAATATGATTATTCCAAATGACTAATTGTTTTCTGCCCAAATCTGATTGCCATATGCAAGGCTTAAAAATATTCACTCTCTGAGGGCACCTGGGTGGCTCAGTGGGTTAAGCCTCTCCCTTCAGCTCAGGTCATGATCTCAGGGTCCTGGGATCGAGCCCCGAATCGGGCTCCCTGCTCAGCGGGGAGCCTGCTTCCCCCTCTCTCTCTGCCTGCCTCTCTGCCTACTTGTGCTCTCTCTCTGTCAAATAAATAAATAAAATCTTTAAAAAAAAATTCACCCTCTGGAAGATTAGGACAATGGCAGCTGGCAAAACCAATGTTGTATAAAGGTGATATAATACCACTCACTCATTAGTTGTTTGTATATGGCAGTGGTTTGTTTTTTGTTTTTTTTTGCTTTTGTTTTTGTTTTGAGCGAGGAGGCAGAGAAGGTAAAATTGTGGCACTTGCCCTGGACTAAATTATGGTCCGAGAATGGACAAAGAAGCACAAAGAAGAGGCAAAGAGTTTTGCCAGTTGTGGGGAAAGTTGAGGAAAGGAGTGCGATGCCCTCATGGGAAAGGGTGGTGGTGGTGGTGGAGGGTTTTTCAGTCAGTAGTATAAGCTTCCTATTTCATGTGGGATGTAATTGAATGTTAAATGAAGTTGGCACCAACGAGGCTGCGAGAAATCACAGTGGAGAAGTCCAGCTGAGCGGGGCCCCTGGGTGGCTCAGTGGGTTAAAGCCTCTGCCTTCGGCTCAAGTCATGATCCCGGGGTCCTGGGATCGAGCCCCACGTCGGGCTCTATGCTCCGCGGAGAGCCTGCTTCCTCCTTTCTCTCTCTGCCTGCCTCCCTGCCTACTTGTGATCTCTTGTCTGTCAAATAAATAAATAAAATCTTAAAGTCCAGCTGAGCAGTGATGAAGGCCTGGTTTATCACGATGCTGCTGCTGCTGCTGATTCTTTATCAAGGATTTAGCACATGTCCACCATTTGATTTGCTTTTCCCCATTTAATCCTCATACTGACCGTTTTCAGATGGTAGTTGAGAGGAGCCAGTAATCTGCTCAAGATTAACCAGCCAGGGTGCCTGGGTGGCTCAGTTGGTTAAGCCACTGCCTTCAGCTCAGGTCATGATCCTGGAGTCCCGGGATCGAGTCCGCATTGGGCTCCCAGCTACTCAGGGAGTCTGCTTCTCCCTCTGAACTCCTCACTCATGCTCTTTCTCACTGTCTCTCTCTCAAATAAATAAAGAAAATATTAAAAAAAAAAAAAGATTCTCTCTCTCCTTCTCCTTCTGCCCCCCCCCCCCAAAGATTAACCAGCCAGAGGTGGAGATGGGGTTTGAAACCACGATGTCATACCACACCCTTAGTTGAAGGCAAGGTCATCAAAATAAAGAAGAGTGTAACTAGAGGAGTATTTTGGAGATAGAAACCACAATGCTTAAAAACAAGTATGTGAACTTGAGGCAAAATGAGAAGGAAAAAGATGATTTTAAAATCACAGTTCTGGAGAAAAGGCAAGATCATAGAGCTAGTGATGGAGGTACGAAGAGTTAACCATGAGACTCTGTCTGGGGCATGTTTCTGGACTCCACTTCCTAGAGAAGTCAGTAACCTTTTATCATGGTTAATTTCATCTCTTGGCTTTCAGAAAACAGCTGTCACTCCAAGTGCTTGCTGTCAACGTGGAACACAGGTTGTGAACACACGTCTTTAGTGCCAAACTCCTGTCACGTGGTGGGTGTTGACTCCAGCAGCCAATGGATCCCTATGGCAGTGGAGCCCGGATGGACACATCACACCATCGCGTTGTCCTCTGATTTAGCCTGTGATAGGACTGGTGTCTCTTACTGCAGGAAAGTGCTCATCAGTGACTGACAAAGAGCAGCCTTGGGAAGGATGCATTTATTCTAAATTCTCCATCAGCCTTTGTCAGAGTTTGTGCTGGGGGGAATGCAGCATTCTGAAAAGCACTGTGGCAGGGACCCCAGCATTCACAGGCCTGTCTGAGGCACATGGAGATTTCTCCCTGACTCCCGAAGAACGCTGACTAAATCCTGAGCTCGGTATTGTGACTTGTTTCGTGGATTCTGTCAAGGGGCCCAAGCCTGTTCGACCACCGCCCTTCCCCCACCATCCCCACACCCCTGCCATGCCTCTCCATGTATGGCTCTTTGGATTCATCACGAATCATTAAATGTTTTTATTCCCCAGCTTATTTTCTTGATTTGCTGAGTGAAAAAGTAAATCTTCCCAATTGAAGGATTCACTTGATTAAGCCTCCCCTTAGAGTATTAATGTTGTGAGCAGTGTGGTCTTATGGCAGCTGGCCAGCTGCCTAGAGGTGTCCTTGTGCCCTTTGCCCCAAATTATTTCTTCCACCTGCTTGCTACAAAAATCACTGAATATGCTGGTAACTGTTGATTACCTCCAGTTAAAGAATAGCAAGCCACTGTCCCCCAGGTGGTCTCCGGGATGCTTAGAGCAGTGCTCTGTCAGGGAAACCTTTTCCTTTCCCACCCCCCTCACCCCCAGCAAGTATTTTCTATTAGGAGAAACATAGGAAGCCATCAACTCCTTTGCATTTCCTTTCCTAAGAGAGAGTCAGCCGGATACCCAGCCCTGAGAGCATTAGATACAGGCAGGTAAAGTTTTGATGAGGGTTGTGAAAAGAGAGATTTTCTGGGAAGGGAAAGTGAAATTATGCTCCCTGAGAAAAGCCTGAACAAATAGACATAATTGGTTGTGTGTTTGGCTTCGTGCGTCAGTAAAGTGGTATTTTACACACCATCATTGGGGAGAATGTTGGAAGAATGTTTGCTCAAGAAATACATCACTTCCTTTAGGAATCTACCCATTGCCCACATTGCCTATTCATTTTATATTGACCATACTCTCCTGGAGAGAGACAGAGAGAGAAAGCTCCCTCCCTCCCTCTTCCCAAGAGACCCCCTTCACAGTTAACCCACTTTGGGCTAAGTAAGTAAGTAAGCCAGCAGGGTTACGGCTGATCTCAGGCAATGGGGCCCCGGTCATGTGCTCACTCTATCAGCTAGGGCTCTGTGCTGTCCCTGCACCCCCCACCAGCTCCACATCTGTTTCAGTGCCAGGAAACCTCAGCACATTCCTAGCACGCTGAATGGTGCAAGTTACTTCAGTAACTCCCGTGCGACTGAACTCCTGGGTAGCTGAGCACACGGTGGTACCCTTTTATTTGACGTCATAAAATAACCTGTGTCTCCTTTGGAGTAGAGCTTTCAATTGAACATAGAGCCACGTTTGAAGAGAGGAGGGGCATGTGCTGGTTCTAGGGTGTAACTTGTCAGGGGAGGTGACCCCATGTTGGTGGCCTCGCAGCTGCCTCCCACGTGTTATTTGGAAGTCAAATGGTAGGTCACAGTCATTTGGGGAGGACTAATCTCCTTCTTAAGATCTTCTGTCTAGGGATTCTTCATCAGCTGGAATGCTGTCTGTTCGCTGCCATTTCCTTGACTGTGTTATCCCTTAATAAATTCATTCGTCTTTGTATAACCTGTAGGAAGGAGGCTGGTTCTTGCTTTTTTGGTTGACCTTGAGTTCATGGCCAGTGGCATATAGAGCCGGCTGAAGGCTCTCCTTGTGTATTGTTTTCATAAGCTAAACAGGGCACAGAAAGAACACCAAAAGACACTTCTTCCCCAAGGGTAGGAGGGAAGGGTAGGATAGACAATATGTGGTTTACACATGAATCTCATTTGAATGCCCTTTAGACGAGATTATTTTGTGATTCTGTCTTCTCTTCAGTCTTAGATCTATCCTTCCTTTCCTCCATACTTGTTAAATATACATTAGCTTTTTTAAAATTAGAAACAGAATTTATGCTAGTCTTCTGTTGAATTGATTTTAACTTTTTCCTGGATTAACCTATTTTTAGTGCCTCTATTAATAAGAGACATATGTCTTTCTAAAGACAATAAAATTCATATGGGACAGGGGAAAGGCAGAAAGAATTTTTGGTTCCAGTCTGATACATATTCTGTGGCTAGATGATTAGGTATTCAAAGATTTTTGATCTAGCAGGCATTAATTTTATATAGGCATTTCTGATAATTCTGTATTGACAAAAATCAAAATAATTCAAGACTTTCATTGATTATTAAGCCTGTCCATTTCCTTCTATCATTTTTCCTTCATCCATACCAATTTCCTGTGTCACTTTGTCTCATTTCTGTAGTTTGTCCTGCTAATTCAAGTATTGTTGTGTTTCTGTTCTTCTTTTCTTCTTCCTTGTGCCCCTCTGTGTGGAAGGGAAGCCGGCCATTGTCTGGTCTTGGCAAGGGTATTGAAGTTGTTTCCATCTTCAGGGAAGGGACAGGGAGGACAGGGAATAGTCTTCATCTAGCTGTTTCTTCATCCATAGGTGTAAAGTGCCATTGCACCTACCAAAAGACAAAAAACAAACAAAGCAACCCCTGCCCTACCAAAAAAACTAGTGGGAACTTTTGGTAGAGAAGAATGGAGAAACTTGGATTGACCAAAGCATGAAGTTGCCAGAATACTTCTCTGGCTAGTAGCTGTATTAGAGAAAAAAAAAATTTTTTTTAAAGTGAAGAAACTTTTCAGAAAGTAGTAAGTTAGTAAGTAATAGAGGTAAACTGAAATGGAAACTTAAATATTTAATCTTAACTAACTGTTCCAGTGTTTTTGTGGCCCTTTCTTTGGGCCTTCTGATCTTGATATTATTACAGGTCAAAAACAGTTGAATGACAGGGATCTCCTGTGGTTCAACCCAGCAAACCTGATGCAGAAATGGAGACCCAGGAGGGTCCCCTACCCACTGCCTCAGTTCTGTCCTTGAATTCAGTAAGCAGACAACTGACACAAAAATTCATTTGAGTCTTTCTGTGTTTCTCTGTTTTCCTCCTTCCTTCCTTTCCTTGAAGAGTTAACAGATAGAAAGGGCTAAAGGATATCTTTGTAGCAGAGACTGTCAGGAAGTCAAAGTGACTGATATTTTGGGGGGTAAGCCGCAGCAGCAGAAGCCACCTCGCAGCGCTAGGACAATAATTACACCTACATTTAAGGACAAGGAAACAATGGAGCCAGCCTCTGTAGAAATGAGTGTGTTTAGTCATTGGTCATTTTGTTTGATTGTCTGAGCCAAATCATCTTGTCCTTGAGCACGGATTGTGCTATTTTTCATTGCATTCCTGACATGCTTCAAACAAGGCTGCTACCATCTACTGTAGTTGACTGATGCTGGGAAGGTTTGCTGCGCCTAACAGTAGCCCTTCTCCATGAAACACTCCATTGATGCTTTTAGAACTCATTACTGCTAACCAAACAGTAGTGGTTTTATTACTGTGCTAATGGAGCCTGGTACTTGGAGTCTGGGACTTGTTGGTGGGTGGGGGGAGGATGGGTGAGGGTAGAGCAAAGAATGTGGGCAGGAAGAAAGGACCCCTTTCCATGATTTGTGGTGTCCCCCTGAAAAGTTGTTAGGCAGCTTCCAGTAACCCAGTGTGATAATCTAGCTACAATGCAGGGTTTAATACGCATATGCAAGGATGCACTAAATGAATTATTCCTAGCAGGGAGGAACAAGGGCTCTCTCAGTTAAGAAGCAGCAAGACAGCAGAATTTTCTATGGCCTTTCCAATAAAGCGATTTGCTTTCTTAACAGTACATGGATGCAGACAAGTGAGTTGTGAGAGCTAGAGATACTGATGCACGCAGAATTGTGCTCAATTTGGCAGGCTCCTTGTTGTGGGCCCCGAGACAGGCCCAAGTGACAGCTTTTATCCTCTTCATAGTTTTGGCAATGCGTTTGCATCCCTTCTTCTCTTGTTTTTATCTGTTACTTTAATACAAGTGGCTGATTCATTTACCTTTCATGTGATTGCTGACATTTGAGGTTTTATCCACCATTTACAATTTGGTTTCTATTTGATCTACCTATTTTATATCTTTTTCTCTCCTTCTTGACCTCTTTTGGGTTAAGCAAAGAGTTCATCCATTTTTCCTGTTTATTGACTTATTAATTCTTTTACCTTTTTTTTTTTTCATGGTTATCTCAAGGGTTATAGGGTGCGTCCTTGGCTGATTATAGTTTAATACAGACTCTTTTATCTCTTTGTTTTTGTACACTGCTTGTATTTGGGAAAGTTCATGGTTCTTGATGAATTTAACTGGCAATGGAGTGATTTTGTCCTTCTTTCCTGCTTGATGCCTCCCACAGGAGGTGTTATTTATGGCAATTGCTTACAATAACTTTCATTAAAGCTCTCACCCAGTGTCACCTGCCCTTGGAGATGCTCCAGTGAGAAGTGGACATGCCCACTGTTGAGTTGTTGGCTCTCTGGAATAAGTATGGAAGCTTTCTAGTGTTCCCATGAGACTGTTAGCTCCTCAACAGCGAGGATGTTTCTATCCTTTGTGCGGTGACATCTGGTGCACAGCAGCCCATCAGGAGAAATCTGAGTGGCTAGGCACACTTCAGCCAGATCCCAGGGCCCACCTCAGAGGGTTTAGCCCATCTTAGTAAGCTCTAATCTTAATACCCTACCAGTTTCTATCAGTCCCTTCTCACGGTTTTGGTTGAATTAAGGTGTCCATTGGCTTTTCTTATCTCTGAGGTCATTGTGTCCCCCACACACTCACATTAACTTTAAGTCATAGTCACTGGTTGCCACCTGTAATGCTATTACACAAAATTTAATAAAGTGATAGAGCCCTCGAGTATATCTATCAGCTGCTGTTATTTTTCAGGGAAACGTGACGAAGATGCATGGAAATAATGAATACAAAGATCCTTCAGGTTCTCTGGGACTTGTTGAACTTGTGTGCCTGAAGCACACAGATATGAAAATATCCCAATAGAAAATACCTCCTTACGGGTCGGCTGTGCATCGGCCACTAATATTTAGGTCATTATAAGCTGTGATGAGGAAAGCCTGTAGCAGAGGTATAAACCTGGTCTTCTGGTGCAGCTTTGTGTCACTTCTGTTATGTCATTGGTTTTCTCTAATAACCCCAGAGATTATCCTATGTGAAGTCCTGCTTCTCGGTGATGGAGTTGGTTTTTTGTTTTTGTTTTTGTTTTTGTTTTTTTGACTCACGCAGGTTCTTTGCCTGGAGACAACAGTCTCTGCAAAAACAGTTGGGTTTGTTTGTGTAAGGTGCTTATCCTGCTCTTCGAG
>ML112006.1:183416-234905 GCA_003697995.1 Taxidea taxus jeffersonii | reverse complement strand
TTTTGAGTACTTGTGGATAAGTTCCATTACCCACCCACCCTTCCTTGTCAGAGAGAGAGCACAAACGGGGGAGCAGCAGGCAGCAGGGAGCCTGATGTGGGGCTCGATCCAGGACCCCTGGGATCACCACCTGAGCTGAAGGCAGACACTTAACCGACTGGGCCACCCAGATGCCCCTACATTACTTCTTTCTTATCTGTGCGGTAGGGATAACACTCAGCGTATTCCACAGGCTTGTTGTGGGGCTGAAGTTACATACTGGTTCCTAAAAGCAGTTGGAAAATCTAAGTCGCCCTACAAGTGTGTTTTGTGCATTTTTTCCTGCTAGGTGTTTTCTAGTCAGGCAACTCAGTATTCAGGCATCCCTCTGGTACAACTTGCTAACATTAATTTATTTTTTAGGTGGGTGGCAAAGCACTGAAGCCACTAATGAATACTGAGTATTCGTTAGTATCAGAGACTCTCTTTCCCCGCTCTTAACTCTGCTATGAGTTGATAGCTTCTCCAAGGACATTGTGTTTGTTCCAGTTTGAGCCAGTTTGGGGCTCCGTGATAAGTAATAGAAGTCAGAAGGGAGAGAGCAACTGCTGCCTTGAAGCATTGTAAACTTTCAGAGAAGAGTTTTCTCAAGATAAATTAGCAAGAAGTTGTTTCCTTGCACAAAGGCACGGGGTTGATGTGAATTGACTCTCCAGGGAAATATTTACCACAGCTTCATCTGCCAAAGTGAGTGTGGTCACCAGGGGCAACAGTAGCAGCGCCTTTATCCAGACAGATGCAAGCCCTGAATTCAGATGCCCCTTCGTGGGGCTGCCAGCTGGTCTGGAATTTGGAGTGCGGGAAATGGATGGTCAGTGTTAACTTCCCTGGGTGTTGGAAAAACCCTACTTACTGGAGCATCTGCCAAGCGTGGATGGAAGAAAACTCTTGAGAGACTAGTAAGTGGAAGGATTGTTGTATAGATACGCTGCTCGGGGCTCAGAGGCACTGCTGAGATTGTTTCTTAGGTAACGGTAGAAGAGGGCGAGCTGTTCTCTTCTCATGATCTTGTGAGGGCTGAAGAGGGGTGGTGGAGGAGAGAAGGACGTTCAGGGTACTTAACTACATTTCTGGAATCGACTTGGAGGAGTGATGTTCACTCCTTTTTTCAAAGCGAGATCAGTGGCTAGTGACAGTAGCCAGTATTTTGTCTGCAACTTTTGTAGGGGAATGAACCCATTTTCTAATTTCTGTAAGAAACCGCACCATGGTTGAGCCCGCACTCTAGGGAGTGGGCTAGATGGTTGGCAAAGCTGCTGTGAAATCGCCTAGGTCTTCAAACAATTGAAGTGGAAGACCAAAGTCACAATCAGATCAGGGGGTGGGGGCTTCTTCCCCTCTCTCAGCTGCACCCTTTACAAATGTAGCGTAGTTGGAAGTGCCTGAGTCCAGAGTTGTCCATGCTGACTTCTAGCCAAACCAACACGGGGGCACCTCTGTGATTTGGAGGAGACTTTCAAAGAGATGAGATTTTAGTTGCTATATTTAACATTTAGTTATACCCTATTGGGATAAATTTTAATTTCTCAAGTGTTACAGCCAAGGCGTGGAAAAGTGGGTCAAGGAAGTTAACAGAATTAAAAAAAAAAAAAAAAAGCAACATAAAAAAATGATGAAATCTGTGGTATCTCAGGTAATTAATTAAAACAGCCTGTGGTTATTAGCATGGGTGAATGTTTCACGAATGTAGAGAAAGAGTTCCCCACGGTCTCCCTGATTGGGAGTCTGCTTTTAAAAGGACTTGAAATAAATGTGATTCAGGTACACGTTGTCCTCTGTGGGTATGTGCAATGAATTCCCATTCTTTGTGTTGATTCCTACGGTGGTGTTTATTTTCCTAGTCTCACTGGGGAGTGTAACGTCACCTGAACAAACATAAGGTAGCATAGGCAAATCTGACATGTGCTAGGCTCCTTAAGTTAAATAGAAAATACGTGAGCTTAGGGGCGCCTGGGTGGCTTAGTCTTGTCTGCCTTCAGCTCATGTCATGATCTCAGGGTCCTGGGATAGAGCCCCGCATCAGGCTCTTTGCTCAGCAGGGATTCTACTTCTTCCTCTGTGTTGTTGTTGTTTTTTTTTAATCAAATCTTTATTAAAAAAAATACACGAGTTTATGTGGAATCCAGATGATACATGTCCCTTTTCTGCCCCTTGGGGACCAGTGATGGAGAGGTGACTCCTTGAGGTTTGTGTTGAACTTGGGTTTGTAGTCTCAGATTAAAAAAAGACATTAAGGTTATGGCTTACCCATGAGAGTTGGGGAGTTCTGTGAATGGCATTGACACACACAGAAAATCCCTTGGCTTGCTGTCAGCTAAATTTGCTGACTTGTTAGATTTTACGGGCAGGGGAACATTCTTGCTGTTGGTCAGTGCTATGTGTCGATGGTGGGGCCAAGAAGGTTTTAGGCAATGGTCTAGGGCATTGGGGGTGTCAGATGTGTGTATACACAGGAGTTCCTGTGATCTGTGCACATATATCCAAGATATATGTGCACACGGCCTTGGGGCTTAGGACCGAGGGGTTGGCTTTCAAGACAAAACAGGAGAAGGAGAAAAAGAGGCGAGCTTATAGGGTGTCTTCTCCTTTGCTCTGTTCCCATCTACTTCAGCTGCCCTGACCTATAACCTGGCCTTCTGTGTGCTTCACTGAGTTAGTGCTAAAATCTCACTGACCCTGACTGTTATTCTGACTTGCCCTATGTGTTTCTTTGTGGACCAGTGAGTGTGGGGTAAATGCACCGACTTTAAAAGTTATAGCAGCTCTTGGGGAACAGTTGGAACCTGGAAAAATCACCCATTGTTCTATTACCTCTCCCCTGGTAATTTCCTTTCTCCTAACTTACGAGAGCTGAAAATTTTTGCCACATTGTTTTAATTGTGGCAAAATATTAAAAAAAAAAAAGTTACCATTTTAACCATTTTTAGGTGTACAGCTCAGTGGCATTTGGTACATTCCCAGTGTTGTTCCATCATCACTACTATTCATCTCTAGGACACAGTCTTCTCAGACTGAAAATCTCCACCTTGGCAGCAACACCTCCTCCCCAAGCCCCCAACCGGCAGCCCCTGGCCACCTCAGTCTGCACGAGAAGACTGAGAATTTGCCTATACTGAGAACCTCACAGGAGTGGACTCGTACAGTATATCCTCTTGTGTCTGGCTTGTTCCACTGAGCACCAGGTCTTCAAGGTTTATCCATGTTGTAGCTTATTTCAGAATTGCATGCTTTTTAAGGGCTAAAGAATATTCCACTGTATGTGTGTACCACATTTTGTTCATCTGTTGATAAACATTTGGGGTGTTTCTGCCTTTTCGTATTGTGAGTACTGCTGTTGTAAACATGGGTGAACAAGTATCTGTGGTCCTGCTTTCAGCTCTTGAAACACACCTACAAATGGAATTGCTGGGTCCCCTGGCAGTTCTGTGATTAACGTTGCACAGCGGCTTCACCAATTTCTGTTCTCATCAGCAGTGCCCAGGGTTCTGATTTCTCCCTGTCCTTGCCAACACTTGTTATTTTCCTCCTTTCCCTTTTTTTAAATAATAGCCATCCTAATCGGTGTGAAATGATCTCATTGTGATTGTGAATTGCATGTGTGCCTAGATTTAAAAAATATGTATAAACAGCATACTTTTCATTTTGCATCCTTGCTTTTAGAATGACTTTTTAAAATTTTTTTAAAGATTTGAGAGAGAGAGAGAGAGAGAGAACACGCATGTGAGTGTAAGTGGGAGAAGGGGCAGAGGGGGAGAAAGAGACTCCTCAAACAGATTCCCCACTGAGAACAGAACCCTAATTGGGGCTTGATCCCAGGACCTTGAGATCATGACCTGAGGCGAAATCAAGGGGCAGACGCTTAAGCTACTGAGCCACCCAGGTGCCCAAGAATGACTGTTTAATTATATCTTTCTGGGATCCATATTGAAGTTGCCACTTGTCTGAAAAAATGAAATTTGAACCAAGAAGGCAAATGTGGCCTTTGCTATAGACAAGAAAAGGACAGAATAATAGAGTGTCCATGCCCTTGAGAATACCCTAGGAGGAAACTGTAGGGCTTCCTCTGCCCATTTTGGACCTCTGAGAAACTTTACGGTGAACACATGTGTTGAAAGTATACAACATGAGAATGAGTCTGGTTCTTATGTGGCAAGTTTCTGGTTAGACAAAGTGGATTAGACCAAGGCCCCTCTGGGCAACACAGACCTTGCAGAATCATCTAATTTATCATCCTTCCCTCAAGACTGAGAGACTTTTAAGTAGTTTGGGAAAACTTTGAAGAGGTAGGGAAAGCTTGAGAATAATTTAAAAACATGTCCCCTGCAGGCCAGTTTGTTAAAAGCCCAATATAACTAGAAGACTAAGGCAGTGATTAAACAAAGCCTTTGAAAAAGAATCTCAGAATATCCCAATAAGAGAGATGGTCACTAAACACCAGAGTATTTAAAAGAGAAGAGTCAAACAAATGAATGCTTTGTGTGAAGACTAATTTGGTTACCAAAAATTCTAGAAACTTTCAGAAGCTACAGAGATTGGTTGTGAGCAACATGGACTCTTTGTAGAGCTGACTTGAAACATGTTTACTATGGAGCTTCATTGGTAAACATGATGCAAAGGCTGAAGCTTAATATTATTTAGGATCCTAGTAAAGAAAACATCTGTACCCCTTTCCTATGGACTACTTTTTAACTTGTAGTTTTGGAAAGAAGCATCTGTTTCTCAGTATTACCTGAAAAAACAAAACACGAAGCAACAACCCAACCATTAATCAGGCCCCTCTCCAAGCATGGATGCTTGTCCCATAAGGCAGAGGTGACCAGGACCACACCCAGGCCTGGACTGTTGGGCATCAGTGGTGAGCTCATCTGTGTTTGAGGAAGGAGCTGACCAGCTATCTCTTAGTCCAGAAATTTCCAGCCAGACACAGTCAGCTCTGAGCTGCTTAGTCCTTCCAGTTGACTGGGTTGAGATTTGCAGACGAGAGCAGAGAGAGGAGTGAATGGAATGGACCCAAAGGACTTGATCTGTGTCTGTGGAATTCAGCTCCACAGCAGGGTTATAGGGGGTGGCTTCCGTGATGACAGTGCTTCTGTAGAGATACTTAGAACCCCTCCGGTGAAGGGAACTTGACCAGGTTCCATCCGGCATCTCAGCTGTAGAGGCCCAAAGAGCACAACACCAGCAACAGGAGACCTGGGTTCCAGACTCGGGTTTGCCTGTTGTTTGCCTGAGATGTCTTCTGTCGGATGATCAGTGGTTCTGCCAGGTTTGTCAGTAGCAAGTAGATGCATCGCATAGCGGGGAGGATTCTGGAATGTAAAATACTGTAAGCATTGTTACTAGTAGGTCAAATAGTAAGACTGAAACAAAAGAGCCCTGTCAACTTCTTTCCTGTTTGGGCATTCCTTGGGATTGGGATTCCTTGGGTTCCTTGGGACTGCAAAGCTCCCATGAAAGTCTTTGGCTCTGACGACATCAGAGTTGAATGAATGACTTCGGAGTTTGAAAAATAAATGATTGGACTATTACAGACCTTCTGGGGGTTTGCCTAATCCCAAAGCCAGTAATGTGAGGTACTTCAGTTAGAGAACAAATGCATTTTCTTCCTTTTTCTGGACAGGTTAAGGTTGCAGGTTAGTGCTAAGGTGTCTGGGAAACTCTGACGTGATTCTGAAATGTAGGTGTCCACCCTCTGGCCCTACAAAGGGGGCATACATAGGAGTGGTGTGAAATCCACAAACATGGCGAAGAGTAAAGAGTTGGTAGGGGCAGACTCCCTTGACTCTTCCTCATAGGGTTGCCTCCAAATGCTTACCAAAGGACCTTGAATTTGGCTAAAAACTTCTAGAAATGCCAGAGGACTCAACTCTCTTGTCAGAGCATGTTCTCCTGTTGTAGAACCTCAGCTGCCAAGGAGCTCATTCCTTTTTTACTGAATATACTGAGAGATAGTCCCGGGGATCGATGTGGTAGGAATCCTGTAACTGTGAATAAATGAACAGGCTTATGAGTTGCCTCATTAATTTGTGCTGTGATAGTTTCGTTTACATTTTATTGTGTTTAAATAGAATTATAACATAATCGCTAACACTGTGCTACTGTGTTGGAACATCTACTGTGTGCCAGACGCTAGGTGCTGGACACTTGCTGCCTCCATTACTTGGTAACACCTACAAGATGGCTGGTTTTATTGATGAGGAAACTGGCTTGGATAGGTCTGACGAAGCTGTTCTAGGCCATACAGGTTGGATTTGAAGTCAAATTTGCTTTGGAAACCTCAGAAATCCTGAGGCGGTTAAGTTACACTGTGCTGTCTCCCATTTTTAGGGGAATAGGCTTAAGAAATTCAGGGAAAGGGCTGTCCTGTCAAGGCATGTTTTCTTAGTCACAGGTGCTTAAATTGTTCTGTGCCTATGTGAAACGTTCTTCCCAGAAGCCGGAAGCTTCCTAAGCATTTTCTTGTTCCCCTGTTTTGCCAGTTGTTTAAGTCATGAATACCCAGTGTGAGGAAATCACCTGTGTTTCTGATGCCCTGGGATGATGTGCCAGGAAGAAGTGCCAGGGTTTGTGTCCTGGATTCTTACCCTGGTCTAGCTTGGAATTTCAATTTTCATTCTGGTGACGACATAATTGATTTAGTTAGGTTGATAGGTTGTTGTCTCAATTCTTTTTTTTTTTTAATACTTCATTGAGGTATTATTTATGCCACAACTCATTTGGATGTGCCAATGGTTTTTTAGTAGATTTACAGAATTGTGCCACCATCCCCACAGTCTAATTTTAGAATGTTTCCGTTGCCCCCAAGACTTCACTCTGTTTGTCCCAAACTTTAAGCTACCTTTTATGGCATTATCTGATTTGCTGTCAGGTTTTTTTTTTTTTTTTTAAAGCTGACTGTGAAAAGGAAGAAAGCATTTTAAAAATTGATGTTTTAATTTTATTAAACATTGAATACAGTGTTCACTACGTCAGGTACTGTTCTAAGTGCTTTGTGAAGATTAATTCCTTTAGGAGCACCTGGGTGGCTCAGTGGGTTAAAGCCTCTGCCTTCGGCTCAGGTCATGATCCCAGGGTCCTGGGATCGAGTCCCACACGGGCTCTCTACTCAGCGGAGAGCCTGCTTCCCTCCGTGCACCCCTCCCCCCGCCCCCCATCTCTCTGCCTACTTGTGATCTCTGCCTGTCAAATAAATAAATAAAATCTTTTTAAAAAAAGATTAATTCCTTTAATTCATGGATTCCTCGTAACAGCCTTTGAGATAGGTACTCCTAGTGTTTATATTTTGCAGATGAGGAAACAGATCCAGGGAAGTTAAATGTTGTGACCGGTGTCACAGTGCTAGGAGTGGTGGCCTCAGGAATCAGAATGTGTTACTCTAAGTTTTGTAAAGCACCCAAGGGAACTGAAAGAGTCGGGGAAGCAGTAGTCAGCCAGAGGTGTGGAAGGAGTCAGAAGAAGTAAGCTAGTAACATGCCGGGAAGAATCAGAGCCTTGAGTCAGGCCCTGCTCTCAGATGCCTTAGTCAAGTATTACATAAGGTCTGATGGAGTCCCTCCTGGTGGTCTGCATAGCACGTAACCTGTCATCCAGGACTCAGTGCTCCGTTCACTCTCCCTTTAACCTTGGATTTCTAGGAAGCACAACACGCTTTCCTGGACGTACTTTGGTTTATAGACCAGACACCAAAGAGGCAGAGTGTTGGGCTAGAGGGTCCCGAGAGAGGTGTAAGTTGTGGAGGGAAAGGGTAGGGGCTGTGTTCCTGTCAAAAGATTCTCAGCAAGGATCTGGGAAGCCTGGCCTGGAAGGATCTGTGATAGCAGCTGGGCCCAGTTCACTGCCCTGTGTCCTGTCCTTAGCCCGGCCTCATTCTTTTTGTCTGATACATAGCTCTATTATGGCTTTTGGGGGTCTGCCCAGTAACCTTGTGTGCTTTGAAGCCTGGGACATTGTCCTGATTAGGGAGATAGCCTCTTGTTCTCCTCAGGACACTAGAATTCTGGGGAGGCAAGCCCAGGTTGGCTGCCCACCAAAACTTTCTTTGGAAATGGGGAATCTGGAAAATGCCAACCATGATAGTAATTCGATTGTAGCCTCAAAGGGGAAAATTGCCACTCTTTTTGTATATTAATCCTTTCTGTCCTTAGGGTGCAGGAAAGTTGTAGAAATATTAAGGTAGTACAAATGAGGAGGACCCCCCCCCATGCTGGATATGTGTTCACATTTATGTTTAGTAAATATTAATTAGTGGATTTGGTGGGAGGAAAACTTGGCTCTTCATGATTAATATATGTGAGGTTCAGTAACTGATTTATGTGCTCATTTCAAATATGCTGGTTTCATTTTATTTTATTATTTTTTGGGGGTTCTCTTTATTCTGCTGGGTATGGCCCTTATCTTGCTTCTGGCAGATTTTCATCCAGTTGAAGGCATCTGAACTTATTAAAGATCACAGGAAGATGCCCAAGAGGGAATCTGACAGTATGGGGAATGCAGGGCAATCTGTCAGAACTGTTCTGATGTATTAAAAATTGGAAAATTGCTAAACTTGAAACTCCGCTGCTTTTTTTCTTTCTCGCGTCAGCTTGTGTGGATTTATTTTAGAATACAGACTTTAAAAGCAACGTTTGGACATAGGATCTCCACTGACTGAGACAAATGAGAACATATGCCTTTAATAATTTATATTGATTAGCTTTCTAAACTCAACAACAACAACAACAATATTTGGGCACTTCTGTTGAATGGTAGATGCTGAGAATACATGAAATGTAATAAAACCATTTTTCCTCGTCTAATGAGTTTATGATGTAGCTTCTCTGACTTGCATTAATCAGCTTCTTTCTGTTGGAGTCGGAGACTAGGTGTCAGGCTTAGCCATGTGTTAACTGTGGAGATTAAGTAACTGAGGGTGACTTGACTCGGTGGGCAGCCCTTTCCTCTTGTTTGGGCAGCCACTGCACAGAGAGTGGTAGGATGCCATGGTATTGGCTCAGTGGCAGTGTAGTGTGGCTTTGGAGTCAGGGTTGTCAACCTTCCTGAGACTTCTCTATCTGAAAAAAAAGATGGGGATGGTTGGCCCTTTGCTCACCTTGTTGCTCTCGAGGGTGTATTTCTGCTAGAACCACATTATGATCTGATGTTTGCAATGATCTTTAAGTCCCAGATGTTAAGTCTTGGCTGAACTGAACTTTGGGAGCCAGAAAAGGGAGGATTCAGAAGCACGGAAGAACTCTTTACCGAAGATGTGGTTTGAGCAATGGGTAACTTTGTTGGGAATTTAGGGCTGAGGCTCCAGGTTTTGACCTTTTGATTTTGCCCATGAATGAAATTGCTCTAAGTTTTTGTCCATCATTTATTTAGGGACATTCTTTCGCAAATAGAATGGGCCAGGTGTTCAGTTTAAGAGACTTTCTTAGCATTTGTCCCTACCGGGGTGCAGTTTCCGGTAGCGCCTTCCTTAGCTTTGTGAGACACATGGTCATGCCATTGACGGTGAGGAGCCCTCATGTTCTTGTGCAGTGGTGTTAGGTATCTCATGGACTGATGCATGGTTTAAAGGAGATGAAATTAAAAGGCTGGTTATAGTTTCTCATACTGGGGATCCCATAATTATTTCCTCCTGCCACATTCCTACCCCAGACCGTTCACTGCCATTTCTACTTCTTGATTCTCACAGACCTACCTTTCTGTGTATACCACTCACCCTGTCACATGGTCTCATGCTGGGTTGCTCCATAACCTAACTGCTTCACATACATGTGTGTGTAAGCATTTACATTTGTTAGGTATCTTCCCAAATTTGCAGAGATCAGGAATCTGCCTGTTCCTTTTTGTCTCCTACGGTGTTTGGTATAACATGCCTCCGTCAGACACCCACAGAGAATGTGGGTCAAAGACGTGTTGGTAAGAGTGCTTGAGTCTTTAATGTTTATTCACTTTCAACCTTTCAGGTGTCTTTTTTTCTCTCCCCTAGTTGTAAATTAGAAGAGGTTTTGAAGCTGCAAGAAGCTGTAAGCACATTAAGCACAACCTGCTCATTTTACATATGTAGGCTTGAAGCCTAGGATGGTTTAGTCCATTTTACAAAGTTCAATAAGGGGTTAGACAAGATGAACAGTTCATTTTCCTGCTTAATTTTCTTTCTTTTTTTTAAACATTTTATTTATTTATTTGACAGACAGAGATCACAAGTAGACAGGCAGGAAGAGAGAGAGGAGGAAGCAGGCTCCCCGCTGAGCAGAGAGCTCGATGTGGGGCTCGATCCCAGGATCCTGAGATCATGATCTGAGCTGAAGGCAGAAGCTTAACCCGCTGAGCAACCCAGGCACCCCACTGCTTAATTTCCTGCTCCTTCTGCATCCTGAAAATCCAAAATGGAGCCTTGCTCTAAAGCCAAGGACACAGGCCTGTGCTCTCTTACTTCCTGGGTAGATGTGCCATGTGCTGCTTGAGTGGTGGGCTTGGAGACAAAGCCCCTGGGGGTCATGCAGCTGCACAGTCCCCCTCTGTTCTGGGCTGTTGATGAACACGAAGTTGGACTTGTGGATTCTCAGTGCAGGTGTTGGACATATTGGTAAAATCTCTACAAATGACAGTTCTTTAAGCATTTTAATTATTACATATTTTTCTGACAACTCTTAAATTCCTGGGCTTAATTTCCAAACAAAAACCAAAACCGAACAACGAATGATAAGAAATCCTTCTTAGGGGCGCCTGGGTGGCTCAGTGGGTTAAAGCCGCTGCCTTCGGCTCGGGTCATGATTCCAGGGTCGTGGGATCGAGCCCTGCATTGGGCTCTCTGCTCTGCTGACAGCCTGCTTCCTCCTCTCTCTCTCTGCCTACTTCTGATCTCTATCAAATAAATAAATAAAATCTTAAAAAAAAAATCCTTCTTATATTTGTACTAATTATACTCCTTCATTGTAATTGAAGGAAAATAACTGAAGTGCTCTCTCCTGATATGCCAGAACAAACTAGAGTTAAACAGTTGCATTTATACCAGGTGTTTTATTCTGAAACATGCCCCCACCATGACATCTTTTTTTTTTTTTTTAAAGGTTTTATTTATTTATTTGACAGAGATAGAGATCACAAGTAGGCAGAAAGGCAGGCAGAGAGAGAGGGGGAAGCAGGTTCCCTGCTGAGCAGAGAGCCAGATTCGGGGCTCGATCCCAGGACCCTGGGATCATGACCTGAGCCGAAGGCAGAGGCTTAACCCACTGAGCACCTAGGCGCCCCCCCACCATCACATCTTGAACAGAGTTCCAGTTAGGTGGGGTCTGTAACATTGGGAATAGATACAAATCCCCGCTTAGGCTGAAGTAAGTCAAGGCAGTACCCTTTGTGGTTTCCCATATGTTTCCAATGAATATTTCTTGGCAGTCTCCAAGTGATGCACCTACCCCATCTCTCTGGAATGAGAATTCCAAGAAACAAACCGAGTGATCTTTGAGTAGAATACACAGGGTTGCAAGGCTTTTTAGCACTGTTTTGTTGGAGGAGGGTCTGACTTCACAGGTTGGACATGGCCTCAATTAGCATTTGATTATACATTGCGGGAGATGTATGCTAGGGGCCTGTTGTTTCCGGAATGATGGTTTTTTTTTTTTTTTTTTGTAATCAACCTCTTTGCCACCTTGGAAAATAACTGAAGAGTTCCAGCATCTGAATAAATGGAGATGGGAAGTAGGGAGGAAGGGAGTAGGGAAGAGCAGTTCAGGGTGTTGGAGGCCACAGTGGACCTTGAGCTATGTGAGTCATGGGCCATTTATTTGCATGGCAGTCTATGGCTGAAATGCATACACTTCCTCAGCATAGCTGTAGGTATCAGGAATAACAGTCCAGCAGGCAGCTTGTGTATTTGGAAGACCTGGTGGCACAGACAGGCAGCCACAGAGACGCAGATGAGCAGCCCTTTCTGTCTAGTATCACTTGTTTGATTCCCATTTAGCTCCAAAGGCCGTGTTACCTACTCATCAAACAACAGGATGAATGCATACCCAGCCTTGACGTGAAGTGTGTTCTGGGATCATCCGTGGAGATGCAGTGGTTCTGATTTCACTGGTCTGAGGTGTGGGATGCGGGTTTTGGGAATTTTCTTTTTAAAGCTCCCCAGATGATTCTGATGGGCAGCTGAGGCTGACGTGTGTCTTTCTTAGAAGACACAAAGAGGCTGAAGAGCAATGACCTATTTTACATATGCTCGCCGCTTGAGAGTTTTAGAAAGGCTGTGTGGAGCCTATTGCTAGCGTCAGTTTGAACTACCTAAGAAAATGGACTTGAAGGTTGAGTTCCTCACCTGTTCATTTAGAAACTTGAAGAAAGCTAGAAAGTATTTATAAGAAAAGTAAATGTTTAAGCACAGCTGAGCCATGTGTGGAAATGGAAGTCCAGCCTTCACGGTGTCCAGGGTGCACTGGATCTGCTGGCCCCCTGGCCAGGTGCCTGTGCGATCATGGACCTGGGGTCGTGTGTTCCAGATTCCTCCGTGGACGTGTTCCTGCCCCATAGGGGGGCATCATGCCAACCCAGTTTGTTTCTCCCAGTGTGACGTTGGAATGATTTGGAACAGGAAATGATCCTGATTAAGACCCAAATAAGTGTAAAATGAAAACCAGTGCTCTAACCACTGACTCCTAAAATTTATTGTGCAGAAGAGTAAAGACAAGCAGGGAAAAATTAGTTTAAAATCATTTGTTGTTGTTTTACCTTCTATGCCTCTCCTTCCTTCCTTCCTTCCTTCCTTCCAGCAACATAACATCTCTTCTAGGGGCGCCTGTGTGACTCAGTCAGTTAAGCACCTGCCTTCAGCTTGGGTCATGATCCCAGGGTTCTGGGATCAAGCTTGCATCAGGCACCCTGCTCTGTGGGGAGCCTTCTTCTCTCTCTGCCTCTGCTTGCCACTCCCCTTGCTGTGCGTCCTCTCTCTCTGGCAAATAAATAAATAAAATCTTAAAAAAAAAATCCCTCCAAAAAAGGAGATTGAAACTTCCAAAGTAATGCATGAAGTGAAAATACATTGAAAGGGTAAAAGTGAAAGACCAGTCTCTTTTCAGAATGTCTGCTCCATTCCCTAGTATAACCATTCCGGGTACTCTTTGTGAAGTGCTTTTGTAAATCCTTCCAGAATTCGCTATGTATTCAAACAGGGCCTGCGAGATTGGGTATGTGGGTTGTACATGGATCACATTATGGATGAACTCCCTGTGACGTTGAGTGGTGTGGACACATAGGAGCTTACTCTCTGTACAGAGAGTAAGGGCCCACTGCCTTCAAAGCAGAACCAAGTAGGATTGCACCAAATGTACTGTGCTGTCCCTTGGCTTTTCCACCTAATAGTGAAATAGCGAATAATGGAAGCTTTGCCTTTGTTTTTAAAGGGTATTACTGTATTGCCATGTTGCCAAATGACTCCTTAAGAGGTCCTGATGTACATTACTATCTGTGACAGTACTTTTTTCCCCTTGTTCTTGCCAACTTTGTATTTTATCAAATTGGAAAAATATTTGCCAGTTGTTTAGTAAAATGTTCACCATTTGTTTAGTAAAATGTTCATCCCCTCAAAAATGATCATTCCTTTTTTTTTTTTTAAGTAACTCCTCTGTGTTAGGTTCCGTGTTCAGTGGTCATGAAGACCATCAGAGGCTTGGTTCCTGCTGTTATAGAAGTTCATGGTTTAAATGAGTAAGGGACAAAAAATAAGCAGATCACAATTCACAGTTACTTTGTGTATAAATTTATCATGGAAACAAAGGGGCAGCAGTAGTAATCTGTTATGGTTTAATTTAAAGCTTAAAATGCCACAGAAACAGGTTTTATTAAGCTGCAGTGTTCTTCTTTTCATTTGTAACATATTTTCCATTTGGTATCTTATTGTATCTTCTAAGTAATCCCATCTCTGTCATTCAAGACCTTGTCCTTTTACTCCACATGCACTGAGTATACAGTAGGGGCCAACTCTGCAAATTCTCTTCAGAACTTTTCTGAAATGATACCGCTTTTCTTTTTTAGGGGATTGCTGTGCAGTGTGTTATGAAGAGGAAAAATTTTTAGTACTTGGAAGCAAGAATTTATAGAAAACCTTGTGTTTTAACTAAATTTAGTGTTTTATAATTCTATAATGTGCTTATTGCTCTTAAATCGTTAGTGACTTTGGATGGCAATAATTCAAGTTGTGGGAGTGAAATTGTTTCTAGTTCTTACAGCATGCCATATACGTTCTAGCAATGTCTGATTGCACTGGCTGGAGGTTTACCTGCTGCTGTTGCATGAAAATGCTTACAGCCTATGGCTGTGTGCAGTGTCCCTGCAGACGTGCACTTGTGGGGTTGTGCCCTCTTGGGCTGATGCTGACTTAAATTGCATGTGGACTCCTGCTCCCTTACTGGAGTCTGGTTTGGGGCCTCCTGTGAGACCTGGAGCATTAATTGGCAATGGTGTTCTGCCTGGAATGCTTCATTTTTCTTCTCTACATCCATTCAGAGATAGAAACTTTATTGGAATTTGAAGGGACAAACAAAAGACTGAATTTGCCAGCTGTTGCTAACTCACAGTCTATCACCGCTGCCCAACTGGTGTGGTTGGTGTTTAACACATCCCTTAAATGGTCCACTTCTCTAGTTTCTGTCCCCTCTAATGCTCTTTGTGATACCCATCTTCGGGTTGCCTTCGATTTTGGTGGAATTCTTTCACTTTTAACACCCAAGTTTTTAGAAATTCATCTTATCAGATTTATGTCTGATTTGACACAGAATGGTAGGAATCCAAGACCCATTCTTGCTCCTGAGGGCATGAATGTTAAATTAAACAGGTTGAAATTTCTATGCCAAGGTTTTCTTCTCTGTGAAATGAAGATTTTTGGATCAAATAGTCTCCATCTTTTTTTTTTTTTTTTTTAATTTTAAAGTAATCTCTGCACCCCACATGGGACTCGAACTCATGACCCTGAGAGGAAGTCCTGTGCTCTACCAACTGTGCCAGTCAGGAACCCCTTCATCCAGGAACCCCTCCATCTTATTGATTCATCTCAGTAATTCCATGCATATAATGCATCTGCCTGTTTGTCTTGAACTTTAAAAAAAAAAAAATGTGCACCAGAGGCACCTAGGTGCCTCAGTCAGTTAAACATCTGACTCTTGATTTAGGCCAAGGTCATGATCTCAGGGTGGTGAGATGGAGCTCTGCCTCAGGCTCTGTGCCGGACCTGGAACCTGCTTAAGATTCTTTCTCTTTGGCTCCTTCTGCCCCTCCCATTTATGCTCCTGCTCCCCCCCCCCCCCCGCCCCGTAAAGAAACAACAAAATGCCCATGACAATTCATTAAAAAAAAATGTGGCAGTAGATGTGTACTCTGAGCAGTTAGATACTTTAGGATTTTTATAATATTAATTTTATGAAATGATTATCCTCTCACCTGAAGAGTGCAATGGTGTTCACTGTCCATGTGGAAGTTGATAAGATTGTAACGTGACTGAGTTTAGGAAATGTGTTCTCCTATTAGTCTGCTTTCGATCTCGGGGCCATGTACGTCTTTGTTTCTTGGTGAATGGCCCCCCTTTGCTGGCGTGCACTTGGTGTGTGCTCAACCTCTTCGTTCTTGCTAATGTTCTATTAAGGCTAAATGAACATGGTACTGAATGCGTTTTACTCAAGTCATTTAAATGGTGTAGAGCCTAGGTCTTCTAGATGGTGGAGAGATTAGGTCTTCTAGATGGTGGAGAGCCTAGGTCTATGGGGTTGGCTGAAGACATGGACACTGCAAGGCAAGTATATACCTTCTTTTGCCTCTGTTAATCCCTTCTTTTTCTTTAAAGTGTTGATTTGGAATTTATTCAGGATTTATTTCAGCAGATCCTAAGATTATAACAACTTAATTTATTTTTCCTTTTTCATGGTTAAAAGTGAATTTCTGAGACTGCTTTGCCCCTGTTTTGAATGATTGTTTTTTGCTTTACAAAGGGCAGAGTGACTTTGGGGTTAAATGCTCAGCTGGTGATTTGCTGCTTTCTGCAGGGATCTGGAAAATACTGATTCTTTTAAGGTCCGTTGTTATTTTCTTTATCACTTGAGGAAAAAAATAACACCTTTAGGAACCTGCTGCTTTAAATGATCTTCTTGAGTAGTAGTTCTCTGTTGGCTTTATCCAAAAATGGAGGAGGGAACCTTCCCTCGTAGGCTCACTGTAAGATTCAATTGAGATATTGCTGTGAAAACACTGAAAACTAGACTTAAGAGGAATTGAGTTAATCTAGGATTACTTATCAGTGTCTCAGTAATTGAAAGTTTGAAATGCGTTTTGTCTACCAACTTATCCGATGGGTGCAGTTAATCTAGGAGGCTCCGCTTTTCAGCAAAGGGAGAAAGAATGATTTCTTTATGGATCAGAGTATAGAGTGAAACATATTCCATTCTAGCTGTCAGGAAGTGAGTGAGCAACATATTTTTGAAACCAGTGTGATTGTGACTTAGTCATGTAAACATCAGAGGTACCATTTTTAGCTTCAGGTGCCGTAATTTGTGTTAACATTCTGCAGAACGTGCAGTTCTTCGGCTGAATAGGAGAAATACATGTGCCGTGTGTCTGCTTTAAGATTAAATCTGAACATTTTCACTCTGAGCAGTGTTCTATTTTTTGAGACAAGATTCTCTTACTCGCTGTATGAAACGTGATGAAATACAGTTTATGCGATTGTATGTTATCAGTATTTGCTAATATCTGTGTAAAAGGAAAGTGGGTACTCCTATGCCGACTGTGTGGGTTTCTCTCTTAAATCGGGACCAGAGGTTGCGTTTTTTCTTTTTTTTGTCAGAGAGAGAGAGAGAGAGAGAGCGAGCACAGGCAGAAAGAGTGGCAGGCAGAGGCAGAGGGAGAAGCAGGCTCCCTGTCAGGCAAGGAGCCCGATGTGGGACTCGATCCCAGGACACTGGGATCATGACCTGAGCCGAAGGCAGCCGCTTAACCAACTGAGCCACCCAGGCGTCCCAGAGGTTGCGTTTTTTAAGGAGCCTCAGATGAATCCGTCTTCATCTCCACTTTACTTGCGTTCTGGTATTGCCAGTGTTGATGGAGCGTGTTAAAGCTTGACATCATGATTCAATCATTTTCTGATTTTGCAATGATTCAAAGTGGAGCGGAAGTGTCATGAGGGAATCATGCCAGTTTTCTTAAGGTCTGACCCACCCATGTTAATTTACAGTCTTGTTCTAAGGATGCACCAGGAAACACACACACAGCCCAGTGAGACATCTGAAGGGACTTGGCGCCTCCTGCCCTTTTCCTGTCTCCTCCCTTTGTTTTCCAGATGCATCAGCAGATGGCGGTTCAAAGCTCTAAATTTGTACCTTGTGTGACCTTTAGCCTGGAGAAAGGCAAGTTTCTTGTGAGGGTAGACTTCCAGGCCAGCACAAGGACATCTTTCGTTAGTTGGCCTAAATAAATTTGTCTTTGGATGTTCCTTCTGAGGTGTAAATAGAGTAGCTTTTTTGGGGACCGTAACAAACGTGAAGGCAAGTGAGACCGACATGAAGAGTGCTTCAGGATAGTTTGAATCCTGTGGTTCACTTGCACTGGGGGTTGGCTCTGAAAGAAGTTTTCAGGCTTTGAATCCCTCTGCAGGCTGCATGGCAGAGGAGGCATTATCTTTGGAATCAGGTAGTCCTGGGTTTGAGTTCTACTTCTGCTACATGTAAGGAGAGCTTACCTCCTAGAGCTGTTAGCATTTAATGAGGTCCTATATATACGTAGCCCATAATTGGTCGTGGACCTAACAGGTGCTCAATAAATGGTAAGTCACTTAATTTCCGGTCCTAAGAGGTCATTCCCAAATCTCTGTGTTCAAGGACAGATGGCTCTGGAACTGATGAAGGTAAGGGAAGTTGTGTGCTGCCAAGCAGAGAATCAAAGGGTCGTGTGAATAATTTTATTAGCTTCTTTATCTATTATATAATTAACTGCCCTTGGAGCATTTCAGCTATTGTAACCTAAATAGAGGACACAGGTTGTCTTGAAGAAGTGGCATGCTCTTGTTCGGGACAACTCATTTTTGGGGAGAAGTCATACAGGTTAACGTATGTTCATTGGCCAGAAGACCTAACATTGGGCAGTAATTGGAGGAGAGAAAATAAACCCCACCTCTTTTTTCTTCCCGCCACCAGGCTGCGGGGTTAGCTTGAGAATTGGAAGTCTTGCCTTCTGTAATGAGTTAACTCTTACTGAGGATATCCGTGTTCGTTTGACCATGAAGTTGAATGCTCCTGGGAATCTGGTTGCAAGATGAAAGGAAAAGTTGGAAAAATTAAATGGGTTGTTGAGGAAAATAATGGAAGGGACCTTGAGGAAGACATGTCACCACATTAGGTCAGCTCTGACTGTCCACATCAGAGGGTAGTAGAGAGAAGCTGGGTCAACATTTCGCTTTCCTCCTCACTGTATTCTTCTGGCTTGTCCCCATTATTGGCCCTACCCTTCTAAAGAAACATCCGTATAGATGGCAGTGGGGGAAAATTAGTCTGATGTAGTCTGGAGAAAATGTGTCCCGCCCTACTTTCTCTTAGCTTTGAAAATCTCAAATGTAAGACTAGACAGTTATTACTAACATGATAGAGGAAACTGGTACTATTAATGTCATGTAAGGAGAAAGCCCATTTTGAGTAGAAACAGAAGGACATTTATGAGGGAAAAGTTAGCTGGCGAGGGCACCACTGAGTAGTAGGAAATTTAACTATAATTATTCCATTGAATCTTTTGGAAGTTCTCTTCAAACTGTTGGAGGTTGGCTAGTAATTAGCATAGGAGCCATTAACAGAAGTACACTCTGACCTAGAGCAGCAGGGAAGAGAAAGAGTCAGTTATGTAAATTTTGTGCAAACCTTGTTGTATAGCAGGAAAGTCTACACAGTGAATTTCCACTTTAGATCAGCCTCGTTTAAAATTTACAAATGCCAGGGGCTGTGGGTGGATAGAGGCATTAGGATTATATGTGATCTGGTGGCTCCTTGAAAACTGCATGTTTGGGGTTTGTGTTTCTAGTTGGAGCTGCCTCTGAATTTGAGATTTTAATCCCCTTGAAGCTAACTATAGGTATATTATAAGAATTAGACATTTGATCTCTTGCATCTTACCCCGTACACGGGAATGCAAGTGCTTCCTCAGTTTGGATATAATCTGGATCCTAACTTGCCTTTGATTTTAATTTGTGTGCAGTGCTTTATTAGGTGACACCTTGGTGACAACGGGAACTGAAGGGCCACCGCAGAACGGAGAAGTGGGTTTATTAACCCATCGCCTCCAGTGGGCTGGGGGTTGGCTTTAGGTAGCCAATAGCTTTGTTTTGGGCCATAATTAGGTAGATAGGCTTAGCTCTTTCAATTATTCATGCCACTTTGGGAAAACATAAGCTGCCTATTCAGAGTTCCAGGGCCTGGACTAGGGTGGGAATTCTCTGGCCAGACCAGCTGCAGGATTAGCATTAATGTGATACTAATCCCCGGGACGGTCCCTCAGAACAGGGCTCTGCATGTTTGTGTTTTTCACGTCCGGAGTCCACAAACATATGCTCAGTAATGCTGAGTGGGCCCTGCCACTCAGCATCGAGAGGACCAGGTTTGTGGCTGAGGAGGTTTGGAACGTATTTCAGAGTCACAAGTGGAGAGAAAATCAGAGGTATGGTCTAGAAGGTGCTGTGTGACATTTAATGTCTCTGGAGGTACTGAAATTCTGTGGCCCAGGTTTCTCAGGTCCCCGTACACACCCACTGTTCCTTGTACTCTCCTCACACGCTGTTTAAGGATCAGTGGGATCCGTTATATAAAAACCTGTTGGAATTTGGTGTAAGTTCTGTCTCCAGCCAAGGTAATTATATTTAGATATCCCATACTGGTTACATCTGGGCATTTTTCTTTTTTCTTTTTAAAGATTTTATTTATTTATTTATTAGAGAGAGAGAGCGAGAGTGCGATCTCAGGCAGACAGAGTGGCAGGCAGAGGGAGAAGCAGGCTCCCTGCTGAGCAAGGAGCCTGATGTGGGACTCGATCCCAGGATGCTGGGATCATGACCTGAGCCGAGGCAGCTGCTTAACCAACTGAGCCACCCAGGCATCCCTGGGCATCTTTTTCTGTTCCATCCAGGCTTAGGATGTATCCTGTGTGAATTACTGTTTTTGAGAAGAGAGTTTTTTCTACCAGTCAGTGGAATGTAAGCTATTAGGTAGAACCTCAAAGAGCTCAAATAGAAATGGTTTAGAAACAAACCAAAACAGGACCTAATGAGTGATGGTACATTATGTATCCCTAAAAATAGTAAAATGAAGTGAGGGGATTTCTAGAGTATAGGTTTTCCACTGTTTTTCTTTTGTTCATGTTGGGAATGGGCGATCCACCTAGTTGAATCATCCCAGGGTGGGAGAAATGAGAAATAACTGGGCAAATGGAATTGGTAACTGTGTCCTCCCCAGGTTGCTGTGATACTCTAGTATTTTATTGTGTGGCACCAACTGGAGTTAGGAGGACCCTGACTATTCCCTCTCCAGAAATAAGTCAGGGTGCAGAGACCGGAAGAGGCCGCCACCATCACGTGCCTCCCTGACCCAGCCCGCCTGCTGTTCAGAGCCCCGGTGTTGTTCCCTCCACCTTCCTTTTTTTTTTTTTTTTTAAATATTTTATTTATTTATTTGTTAGAGAGAGAGAGTGCGCGAGCACAGGCAGACAGAGAGGTAGGCAGAGGCAGAGGGAGAAGCAGGCTCCCTGCCAAGCAAGGAGCCCGATGTGGGACTTGATCCCAGGATGCTGGGATCATGACCCGAGCCGAAGGCAGCCGCCCAACCAACTGAGCCACCCAGGCGTCCCTTTTTTTTTTTTTTTTAAGCACATTAAGCTACATGAGATGTGTACATAACACGTTGTCCCTGTCAGCAGAAGACCTGTTTGTTTTCTGTGTCATGCAGCCCTGCAATCCCATGCTTGATAAACCTACCCCATCGTATTTCCTTGCCCTATGACAAATCTAGTGTAAAAGTTAGGAAGTAAATGCTTACCTGCTCTACCAAATCTCAGAATTTCACTGACCTGGTCTGAGTTTTACTCCTCTAGCAGTCGATGATATAGATGTTCCTGCCGGGTGGGAGGGTTGCCAGATTTCTTTCTTTTGTGTCTTACTACTCCCTGGGCTTTGAAATGCTTTGAATCTAGCTAGCAGATGGGAAGGAGAGGGTGGAGATACTCACTTCCTCATCACCTTTGCCCAGAAGCGATGTGCATCACTTCCACTCGTGTTTCAGGTGGTGAGAAATAGTCAAGATGTCCCACCTCGATGCAGCGGCCCTGGGTGAAAGGCCACTGTCTAGGGACTGATGAATGCAAGGGAAGGAGGAATCTTGGCGGGACACTTGGTCTCCTCTGTCCACGATGTTTATATATTTAAGCATCTGGATTGGATACCGTTTGGATATCCTGGGCGCTAGGTATTCGATTTATCTCTGTGTATCTGACATAGGAGTCTGTTTCACCACCTGCCATGCCTGTTGGCATAGGCTGTTGTCAAGATGAGAGAGAGTAGGAGTGTATCCTGAGAAGAGAAACTTATGATGGTTGCAGAGCAGGGGAAGAAGGCCAGTGAGCCCTCCTTGCCAGGAGAAAGATGCTGTAGCCCAGCCCCAGGGATGCTTTGGGAAACCATTCCCAACTTGCAGCAGATTGCTGGACTGATTCAAGGCTGTGTTTTTGAAAACCTTGATTATGCCTTTTTGCAGGGTACCAGTTTGTCTGAAACCGACTTTATTTGTAACCGAAGTGATAGTGAGAACAGCTGGGATACCATGGTGCCTCCCTAAAAATCCCAGATTAAAACAACAGAAACAAAAGTGACATAGCGGTCCCCGCTTGGCTACGCTTTGTCACACCTACAAGAATTATATGGTTTGGTCTTTGAATATTATTGCCTCTTAATTGTTTCTTGGATTTATCTCCTAAAAGAGGCCAATTTGGGGCCATTTACTTTGGTTTGTATCACTCATGTCTATTGTAAAAGGCATTAGAATGTGTGGAGGAAGGGAAAAAAAAAAAACCAGAGCCCTTTATGAATTGTATACTTGAAACAAGAGAGATGTTGGCCTTAAATTTGGCCATAATACATAGAGGAGACTTAGATGGAAATTTTGGAAACTATCTAGTGAAATTGGCTCTTAAAGCCTGTCTTCCCTTATTGCCAAAAGGAGAAGACGGGATGCTCAAATGCTAACATTTGATACGTTACAAAGGGGAACGTTTGCACAGAAAGTGAGAAATGTGTTCAAATGAGACCAACACAGACACTGGGGAAAATAAGAAGGCCTGTTCAACTCTGGGTTTTTAAAATAGACAGTAAATAGGAAATGGTGTCATGCGTTGTTGACTCATCCTTCTTCTGGGAACAGGCATTCAGAAATCAAAAGTAATTGGCTAGCTTCCCCTTGTTATCTAGAAGTAAAAGGGTCACAGACCCAGAGAGATAAATGCCCAGGGCCACACAGATCACCTCAGTGCGTGGTGCAGTTTTGAATTATGAGTGGGAAATGGGGGAGATCAAGTTCCTGGAGGGAGGGGTAGAAAGTAGATCTCGAAGTGTCAGATAGAAGTACAGGACCAGTCTGGTCAGGTCTTCAGATTTTTAAAGAAGCTATAAATGTGTGTGGGTGTTTTTTTTTTTGTTTTTTTTTTTTTTTTTTTGAGACCTATGCTGTGTATGTTGGTGACAAATTGTCAGCTTGTCTTAATTGTCCTGAGAACCGCTGGTCTGTGCCTTCTATTTTAGTGGGAGGAGAAGGCACTATTGCTCTGGGCATGGGATGGACAGGGAGGGCTCTCTGGTTTAGCAACACATTCTCTGGGTAAATAATCAGGCTCAGTTTTTGGGGTCATAGCCTCTGGGGGTTAATGCCATTTGGAATCCACAAAGTCATACGGAGGAACTGCTGTTAGTGGATACTCTTTTGTAAACTGAAATTATTTACTTTACAGAAATGCCATATTCATCTGTTGCCCATACCTTTTTGTTTCTAGTACTTTGGATTAAGAGATCAGCAAAGATGGTTTTATTTGGGATTGAGAGCACAACCAGTTTGAAAATCTCCTGGGTACTGAAAAGAAAGTAAAATTGAGGCATTCAAGTTGTTGGCTGGCCCATACAATGGATGGAATTCGGTTTAATAATTTTTGTGTGTGCAAGTTGCTACAGCTAATTGAAGAGTTCTAGGTTTAATATCCCTATCTTTTTAGGAGATTTGGCTTTTAGGGAAAAAATTTCCCTGGTGTAGAAAAAAGAGAAATTATCATGGAACAAATGGGAATTGACAAAGATGAAATATAATCAGAGCGACACTGTTAGGAGTGCTGTGAGCCTATTTAAAACTGCTAGTTTGATGACTGAAAATCCAACCAACTACTCCTTAAAAAAATAAACCTTGAAAATAAGCCAGGAGCTGAATACTGAGTTAGGTTCAAGATTTATTTATTTTTAAGAAAAGAAAGGTC
The DNA here is from genome assembly GCA_003697995.1 of Taxidea taxus jeffersonii. Lineage (NCBI taxonomy): Eukaryota > Metazoa > Chordata > Mammalia > Carnivora > Mustelidae > Taxidea > Taxidea taxus. The sequence continues at coordinate 211,364 of ML112006.1, read as the reverse complement.
TTGTTGGGTGCATGCGTGGTGTGTGTGTGTGGTTTTTGGTTTGTTTTGTTTTTGTTAAGCCAAGTCTCATTTTATTTTACATGATGGGTGCAGCTTTTAAAACCTTTTTACTTTACAAGGTGTTTTGTTGAATGCATGACAGTGACTTCGCAAGTTATTGTATCTCTTTGAACCTTCATCTGTAAATGGGAAATAGTTTTCTCTATTTTGCAGATTGCCCTTGAGCACTAAAGGAGTATTTATACATTGTGCCTGTTGTAACACCTGCACAGAAAAGGGGACTCCTTCCTTTCCTCAGTGTCTTTGGGGTTAAAGAGATCAGGACACTGACTCCTAAGGAGGCTACCATACTGATCCTAGTCAGGGGAAGGGTATGGCTCGGACCTTTTCTCTTTGGGGTCATGTTTGATTTAGTTTGCTCTGGTGTGCCATGATTCTAATTCTCATGCAGCATTGACCTCTTTTCCTAAACTTCCTGGAGGTTATAGGCATAAGATATAGCAGGTGCTTAGAATGGGTTTTACATAAATAACTTTTAGAAATCACACCCTTTGTAGAACTGGACGGAGCAATCAGCATTTTAACCAGTAGCGGAAAGTAGGTAATGAACTTGAAATACTACCAAATGGACTGCTCTACTGAGAACATCTTAAGGAAGGAGCCACAAACAGAGACGTGGGCTTGAAACACCCTTGGATCAGCCTCCCTTCCCAGATGGAAGAGTTGGGGCTTTATTGCATATTAACTTGGTATGTAAGCACCTAAGTGCTCTGAGGTTGCTTGCTTGTGGGAGGATGTGGGAAAGGAAAAGTTTCGATAAATGTGAGCGCTGTTACTTCAGGCTTGCAAGAAATCAAAATCTTCACGATTGTTAGTGTGGCTCTAAATCCTAACATGTCCTTCTACTCCTCAACAAACATAATTCTGATAAGGACAAGGGAAACAGCATGACTGGCTGTGTTTGGGGTCAGGAATTCATCCTTTTTCTTCAGAATAAAAACAGTGTTTTCTTGGGACAAGAAGTTGAAACTGCCTTCCCACAGTTCAAACCAGTGATATCAGTTAGTTTCAGAAGCCCTCCTTGATAGGTATCTGTAGTTCACAACAGTGATTAACTTTGTGGTTAAAAAAACAAACAAAAAGGAATAAATTGTTACCCTTAGAGCCAAGCAGAGAAGGCAGTTGTTCAAGCTGTAAGTCCTTATGGGAGATTCTACATGTGGAAGACAGAGACAAAGCTTTTATTCTTTTCCTTTGAAGTGTTTTTGGTAGTCTTCTTCCCGCCAAAATGGGATCCTACCTCTATGGGAATGATAGGATGCTATTACAAAAAGGTTATTGAATTCTTCTTTACTTGAATATGAACTATGACTAAATCTTCCTGCATGGTGTGGTTAAAATGTGAACCTCCACAAAATGGTGGGAATCAAAGAGAAACTGCTGACCCCTTCCTTTTTCAAAGAGGGAGATAGAGGGAAAGTAAGATCCTTCCTCTTCATGACTTTTTGAAAGTGTGATTTCTGGACTCTTAGTCAACAACATTTATGGATTCTGTGATACGTGCATAGCACTAAACGTGATTATAGGTAATAAAGCTTTAAGTTGGAATTGACCTTGGTTGTCATTTTATTGAACCTACTCTTGATCTAGAAAGAAATTACTGAAAATGAAAGCTAACAGCCGTTTATTTGGGCAATTAAAATTGTAATTCAGGAAGAAACCTAAATTGTATTCTGAGGAAGACAAAGATGGGGGCAGAGTTATGTAGGCAAAAGACTCTGAGTGTAGTGCTCATTTAGGTCTTTTATGCATTTAGGGCTTGAAACTTGGTTAACCAGACTGGTTGAGATACTATGCAGATGAGGGACTGAAACTTGTTAAATCATGTTGGCTCCTTTCCAAGTGAAGAATGCAGATGATTTGGGGTTTTGGTGAGGAGGAAGTTAAATCTAGGCTGAAGGCTTGCAGTTGGCTGAAAAGAGTTTTGTTTGTTTGGTTTTGTTTTTATGTTCATTGTTTCTCTTATGGTTATGCATAAATTCTTCCTCCCTTAGGGTCTTCCATCCCTGTTTTAGAAAGAGACTCTCCTGACCAGGTTTGCTTGCTCCATTTTGAAATTTCCTTTTCCACTACTTCTCTTGAAAATGAGGGATTGAGGGGTGTCTGGGTGGTTCAGTCAGGTAAGCGTCTGCCTTAAACTCCGGTCATGATCCCGGGGTCCTGGGTTCGAGTCCTGCATTGGGCTCCCTGCTCAGTGGGGAGCCTGCTCCCCCACCACCCTGCCCCTGCTCTCCCTGCTTGTTCTCTCTCTCTGTCAAATAAAGAAAATTTTTAAAAGAAAAAAATGAGGAATTGAGAAGAGAAACAGTTTTACCCTCGAAGTAGTTAAACTGCCGAACAGATGCATGTATCTTAAGTATTTTTGAGTTTTATGATATGGCAACTGATTGACACACAAACAAGTGCATAGAACATTTAAATACTGAGGATCTGTGAAGTGATAAGAGCACGCCTATGGTAGTGATACACGTGCACCACTTTTAGTAAACGGTAAGGGACTTGGGGCAGTAGGGTTAAAGTCGATGTGGAACTGTGGTGGGAGATGAGTACTTGGTGAGAAACTTAAAGGCCAGTTTGAGGCATGTGTACATTTTGTAGGAGCAGACATTGAAAGTTCTTACTACTAAGTTCTTACTACTTAGGTGTTGTTTTTTTTTTTAATAGATTTTATGTATTTATTTGACAGAGATCACAAGTAGGCAGAGAGACAGGCAGAGAGAGAGGAGGAAGTAGGCTCCCCACTGAGCAGAGAGCCCAATGCGGGGCTTGATTCCAGGACCCTGAGATCATGACCTGAGCTGAAGGCAGAGGCTTTAACCCACTGAGCCACCCAGGCGCCCACTAGTTAGGTTTTTATGTGTTTTTGTTTTGTTTTGTTTTGCACTTTAACAGGAAATGGTGGCTAGGGAGTTGTGTATGTGAAATCTGTGTTGTGGAAGATTTTTTTGATTGGTGAAAGGGGGACAGGATCACTGGATAAGGAACAGATAACATTTTGACACCTGAGAAAGGAAGGGAAAAAGAAAGTATCATTTGGCACCATTTTTGGACAGCTTACCTTTTCATTTCCATCTCTTGAACACTGCTCATTATCAGTTTCCACTGCCATGTTTCTCTTTTTGGTCCTCTTCACATGCTGTTCCATTTGCCAGTAATGCCTTTCCCATTTCCCTACCAGAAGGCTGACTCATCTCTTCAGTTATCTGTTTCATCTTGTCACTCCGTAATTCTCATTTTAGGGCAACTGTTTCTACAATAAGCTGTGTAGAAGAAGTTGACCTTTATTGTAAGAATAATGACAAGCCACTGCAGAATTATATTTTAAAGCAGTGGTTCTCAAAGTTTATCGTGCACAACAGTGACTTGGAGGGTTTCTCAAAACACAGATGGCTGGGTCCTACCCCCACAGTTTCACATGAGGTAGGTCTTGGGTATAGCCTGAGAATTTGCATTTCTAGCAAGTTCCCAGGTGCTGCTGCTAAAGCTGGTCTGAGGAGCACATTTCCAGAATCTCTTATTTAGAGAGATCACTCAGATTGCAGTGGGAGTAAATGGGGAATGGGGGGTGGTTGGACAGAACAGGAGACAGACAGAATGATCTGGAAGCTGTATTAGTGTTTCAGGTGAGAAATACTGTCAAAGTGATGAAGAGAAGCAGGTATATGAAGAGATACTTAAGAGATAGGGAGTGGTTAGATATGACAAATGAAGGAAAGGGTGAAGCCCAGGTTCTCACATGGCGACCAGATGGCTGGTGGTGCCATTCATTGAAATAGAGCACCTAAAATGATCAGATTTTTTGTGAGGGGTCAAGGGGCAGGATGACGAGATGGTGGGTGTTTGACACACCAGATTCAGTTGTTGGGATCCTGGCTTAATGCTCAGAAGTGAGTGAGGGTATTGATACTATTTTGGGAATCATCAAGAGTTGACGGCTCAAATGGATGGAATTAGCTAGGAAAGTGTGTAAGGAGAGCCCGGGACAGAGCCCTAAGGGGCAGGAGTAATTAACAAAAGTAGAGAAGGAAGACAGGAGGCAGCTAGAGAGATCATAAAGTGTCAGGAGTATGTACTGTTTCCGTCCTGGAGGCCAAGAGAAGTATATACTTTAGGAGAGAGTGGGGTAGAAGAACCAGCGCCAAAGACTGCTGATTCAGCAAGGAAACTAAGTACCAAGCAGTTTGCATTTGATTTAACAATATGGAAACCCACCATGCATTTATTCAGTGCTCACTAAGCCTGGTAGGGGCCAGGCACTCACACTTCAACCATGACCTAGAATTTTCAGTTACTTGGAAGAGGTTGAAGCTAGACTGAGGTGGTTTTAGGAGGAGCAGGGAAGACTATTTAAACAGTACATTCTCAGGGGTGCCTGGGTGGCTCAGTGGGTTAAAGCCTCTGCCTTCGGCTCAGGTCATGATCCCAGGGTCCTGGGATCCAGCCCCACATCGGGCTCTCTGCTCAGCAGGGAGCCTGCTTCCTCCTCTCTCTGCCTGTCTCTCTGCCTACCTGTGATCTCTCTGCCAAATAAATAAATAAAATCTTTAGAAAAAAAATAAATAGTACATTCTAGGAAATTGGTTATGGAAGAAGAGAAGACAGTTGGGAGAGCAGAGGGAGGCAGTTGGCATGAGGTTTGGGAGAAGATTTTGTTGTTGTTGTTGTTATTATGATGGGAGAAACTTGGCCATGTTTAAGTGTATTAGAAAGACTCAAAGAAATGTTGAAGGCTTAGAAGGGAGGGGAAGTTCTGATAGAGGAATCTGTGTGACAGTATGGAATGGGAAGGGAGACTACAGAACAAACCCCGCATGGGTGGTCTGCCTGCCTATCCCACAGTAGCCAACTTTGTTTAGACCAAGTGGTGCTGTGATTTGAGGGTGCCCTCATGTAGGTTTTCCTCACCTGAGTGCCACACAGCACTAAAGATTTCTATCTTTGGACTGCTTTGCTTAAGAACTACCAAAAATCTTTGCCGGTGGGATAACCTATTATAGAAAAGACTCTTTGGAGCAGTTGAGTGCTCAGCTCCCCATTCCTCTGATGGGAGGTTGTGAGCTTGGGGCACCGAAGGGGAGACCTAGACTCTTAATATCTTGTCTAGTCTGTCTAGTTTGACTTCTGGTTCAGTGCAGATTCGTGGCCCTGTGCAACATTATCACCTTGCTTACAGTCCTCTCCTTGAGGTCAGTGCATAGCTCGTATTAAAATAGGATAGGGGTGTCTGGTGGCATCATTGGTTAAGCATCCGGCTCTTGGTTTCAGCTGAGGTCGTGATCTCAGGGTCATGAGATGAGCCCCAGGTAGGGCTCAGGGCTCAGTGTGGAGTCTGTTTGGGATTCTCTCTCCTTCCCCTTCTGCCTCTCCCACTAATGCGCGTGCTCTTTCTCTCTCTCTAAAATAATAAATCTTGGGACGCCTGGGTGGCTCAGTTGGTTAAGCAGCTGCCTTCGGCTCAGGTCATGATCCCAGCGTCCTGGGATCGAGTCTCACATCGGGCTCCTTGCTCGGCAGGGAGCCTGCTTCTCCCTCTGCCTCTGCCTGCCTCTCTGTCTGCCTGTGCTCTCTCTCTCTCTAACAAATAAATAAAATATTAAAAAAAAATAAAATAATAAATCTTTAAAAAAATATGATAGTTCATTGACTGTTCAGCAAGTGTATGGGTAACCCGGTGTCCTTTGCCCCACTGCCCTGTGAGAGGATACACAGAGGATACCTATGAGGTCATATTGGTGTTAATATTGAAATGTTGCCAAATCTTTGCTCCTCCCTAGGTGATAGGCAGGATCTCTGTCCTTTTGACTTCTCTAGCTTGTCTTTGCGGGTGGTGGGATGGTTCACTAACAGTCTTGTCCAGTTCTACTGTGGCAAAGCCACTGGGGGCAGGTGTCTCATCTCTGCTTCTGGGAGGATGGAGGAGCTGCCCAGGAGTCTCATGGAATCCCAGTCTGCCCAGCTGTCGAAGAGCCAGTTTATACTGATACCTTTGGTCCTGCTGCACCTGAGTCTTATATCTCTCTCTTTCTCTCTTTTTTAAAAGATTTTATTTATTTCAGAGAGAGAGCAAGCATGGGTGGTGGGGATGGTCAGAGGGAGAAGCAGACTCCCTGCTGATCAGGGAGCCCGATGCAGGACTCAGTCCTAAGACTCCAGGGCTGGGCTGAAGGCAGACCTTAACTGGCTAAGCCACCCAGCACCCCCACCCACTCTTACCTTTTTAAAGAAAACCAGGAGCTTTACTTCCTCCAGTCTGTGTTGCACAATGTCCCTGGTGAGAACCATAGCTTCAGCAGCTGCCTGTAGTCCCACCTCTTTTCCATGGACCCAGACCTGACCTGGTAGCCACACTAGAAAACAGTCATCGTGCTCCTCCCCTTTCCCCCCAGTTCTCTGATTTCCCACTGTGAAATCAATTCATGTATCAGATACGTGTAGGCTACAGGCTCTTGAGATCCCTGCAGGATCAGAACCCCACTTTTTAGGTCTCCCAGAACTAGAGAAGCCTTGTATTCTATGGGTTGTAAATTAAAGTTCGGTTTAAATGTTCTAGAGCCTTGCTGCCCAACGGAACTTTCTGTGATGGTAGAACTGTTCTGTCATCTGCACTGACCCATATGGTAGCTACTAACTAACTGAATGGTTAATTTTATTTGATTTTTAATTACTTTAAATTTGAATAGTCACGTGGTTAGTCACTACCATGTTAGACGGCAGTTCTGAAATTGTGGCGTGCAGCAGAATCATCTGGAGGGCTTGTTGAAGTATAGGTTGCTGGGCCCTACCCACAAAGTTTCTGACTGAGTAGGTTAGGGTTAGGGCTTGAAAGTCTGCATTTTCTTCTTCTTCTTCTTCCTTCTTCCCTTCTTCCTTCTTCCTTCCTCCTTCCTCCTTCTTCTTCTTCTTCCTCCTTCTTCTTCCTCCTCCTTCCTCCTCCTTCCTCCTCCTCCCTCCTTCTTCTTCCTCTTCCTCTTCTTCTTCTTTTTCGTCACCATACAGTATATCATTAGTTTTTGATGCAGTGTTCCATGATTCATTCTTGGCCTATAACACCCAGTGCTTATTACAGCACGTGCCCTCCTTAATACCCATCACCGGGCTTCCCCATCCCCCCCGCTCCCCTCCTGTTTGAAATCCTCAGTTTGTTTCCTGGAGTGCATAGTGTCTCGTGGTTCATCTCCCCCTCTGATTTCCCCCCATTCAGTTTTCTCTTCCTTCCACTAATATCCTCCATGCTATTTCTTATGTTCTGCATGAGTGAGACTATATGATGATTGTCTTTCTTTGCTTGACTTATTTCACTGAGCATAATCCCCTCCAGGTCCATATATGTGGATGCAAATGGTAGATATTCATCCTTTCTGATGGCTGAGTAATATTCCATTGTATATATGGAACATATCTTCTTTATCCATTCTCTGTTGAAGAGCATCTTGGCTCCTTCCACAATCTGGCTATCATGGACATTGCCACTATGAGCACTGGGGTGCGGGTGCCCCTTCTTTTCACTGAAAGTCTGTATTTTCTAGCAAGTGCCCAGGCGATGCTGCTGGTCCGGAGAAGACATACTCAGAACCACTGCTGTAGACTGATTGCTAGTATTTAATTTTCATGCTGATTAACACTGATAGAAATATCATCAGCCCATCACCAGAGCCTCTGATCAGCTAGCTGACAAGCAGCCTAGTAACCGCCCCCCTCCAACCCCATGCTAGATCCTTTTTCCAAACCATCACAGCTCATCTTGAAAGCTGACTCGTGATACTTTCTGAGCAGCTATAGTAGCTAGAACAGTGGCCTTCTGGGGAAATTCCAGCCTCCAACAGGCTTTGGTTTCCATTCCAGCTTTATTAATTTGTTCTCTAACCTTATAAGAAGTGAGACCATGTGTGTGGTGTATGTAGAGTGTGAGTGATTTTATCCTTTCCAAGTTCAGACTTGGCATTACATTGTATCATGTCTGTATCCTTTCTGGCAGGCTGGGCTGGGCTCAGATGGATGGTCCCTAAAATCCTATTTTATCCAGTAGCGTTTTATTTTTTATTTTTTTTAAGATTTTATTTATTTATTTGACACAGAGAGAGAGAGATCACAAGCAGGCAGAGAGAGAGGAGGAAGCAGGCTCCCCACTGAGCCGAGAGCCCGATGCGGGGCTCGATCCCAGGACCCCGGGATCATGACCTGAGCTGAAGGCAGAGGCTTTAACCCACTGAGCCACCCAGGTGCCCCATCCAGTAGCGTTTTATTTTAAGCACATGATAAAGTCATTTTTTAATAATTAGGAAGGCTGTCTAATTGAAAAGTTTCTCAAATAACAGTGTTATTTTGTGGGTGCTTGCTGGTAACTAGGTCCTTCTCAGAGTGCATGTTGACGTTTTTACAGAAGCCATGACATGCTCTCTGAGATTCTCTCTTAACTACTGGGCGGGACGGCAAAATGCCCACGGTCATGGAAGGCACGTGGAGGTGCGGTGTGCTGTTCTCTCTGCTTTTTGTGATTGTTGGGAATTTTACATGCATTAGGGAAGTATCCTCCCTGGGAATTTACATAGAGCATCCCTGTGAGGTTCCAGGTGTCTAGCTGAAGCTGAAAATGAAAAGTGGTTTGGCACTGGGGAATTCCATTGAAGAAAGATTGTCTTTCGAAGGTTGATCTCAAGTAAAAGAAGGGAACAGCAGTGGTTTCAGTGTGATGGGTTACAGACCATCATTCGTGAGGAAGCTGCAGGTAAATGAGGTGCTTCACGTGTGTGTGGTGGTTGAGTAGGGTCGCGGAGCCCCTTGCTACTTCTCCTACAGTCTGTTACAGATGGATGTCCCCAACGTGACTCGTGCTCCCTTGGATGTGGCACAACTTTCCTGGTTTTAGAAAAGGTGAAGTTTCAAAAAGAAGGGGGTCTGGAGAAGGAAAATGTCATGAGGCATCACATCATGGAATTTTGTAGGCAGCTAAGCCCTGGTGGGTGGCTGAGTTGAGAGTTTTCCCGTAGAGTGATGATATTTACCCTGAAGGAGAAGAGAAGACCTTTTTTTATTTTTATTTTTTTTTAAAGAAAGACTTCATGATCTTCGGAAGGCTGTTATGAATAAATTCAGCTTATTTTTGATTTAGGAAACTCTCAGATTTTCAGCTAGACGATAGTAGGAGTTGAGTATTTTAAACTCGCTTGATAATTAGATGAAATAAAAAAGTGGTTTATTACATAGCCTTGAGTTTCATTCAAATTCACGGCGTATAACATAGGCCCATGGTTTCCCTTCGATGCATGTAAATTTATCATCCATCTTTCCCCACTTGGAATGTTTCTTTAATGCATTTTCACTTGATCTTAGCCAAAAGGCCAAGAAGCGATCTTCTTTAATGCATTTTCATCCCATTTCTGTCCTCCATCTCCTTCCCCTCTGGTGCGACCTAGATCACCGTCTGCCTACATGTCTGCAGTGGATTCACTCCCTGGACATTCTGCCCACTGGTAGCATCCTGTCCCCTTCACTCGCCTCCAGGGGTTCCCCTCCTCACTGTCTTTTGTCCTTGGACCACATGCTTTGGCCATCATTTGCTCTTCCTCACACGTGCTTCCCCTCTGTTTGCCCATTACATAGAACGTATGTCCGTATATCACCATAGGCTTTTTCTTAACGTTCCTGACATTGCTGGCATTCAGTTGAAAATATTTGTGCAGTGTTAACAAGCTCCTCCCCCCCATCTCCATTTAGTTTTATTACTTACCTGTGATTTGACAGGGAATACATTTTCCAAAGGCAGCCTCTGCGTTGGTGTGATGCACTGCGCCCAAGCCTGCTGCTTGTACTGCTGGCTGCGGACGTGTTTCCAGGGATGAACTTCCTACACTGACTGAATTCGCTGAAACCAACCTGCTGCATCTGTGGGGAGTAGTCAGTGTTGGGCAGCAGAGAATTTTGTACCTAGCACCTGATGCTTGAGAAAGAGAAATGGCAAAAAGGCTGTTTGGTACGTGTTTCAGCGGTCGTTGGTATTTAAGTCTTTACTGCCTGATTCAAATTTTTGGATGATAGGATTGGTTTTAAGCTCCTTTTATTGAGCTTCTTCTTCTTTTTCTTCCCTTTTTTTAAAAAAATTTTCATTTATTTATTTGACAGACAGATCATAAGTAGGCAGAGAGGCAGGCAGAGAGAGAGGAGAAAGCAGGCTCCCCGCCAAGCAGAGAGCCTGATGTGAGGCCCGATCCCAGGACCCTGGGATCATGACCTGAGCAGAAGGCAGAGGCTTTAACCCATTGAGCCACCCAGGCGCCCCTATTGAGCTTCTTCTAAGAGTAGGAGCAAAACATTGTTTAGGGAAGCATTGCTACCTGCTTGGGCCTTATCTATGAGAGTGAGTGTATGTGTGTGTGTTTTAAAGGACAGGATACCTTTGACTCTTGTATGAATATTACTAAAACTCAAAACTTAGTAACACAAAAGGATCGTCCAGGGACAGGAAATGCTAATGGTCAGTTCAACTCTGGGCTGCCCCTCAAACTGATGACACTGAGGAGCTCATAAAACTCTTTCTTTGACCTTGGAAGAACAGGCTAAACATGGGGGGTCTCATTCTTAGGGGTTTTCTCTCGCTTTTTCTTTTTGTATTTTTAGTATGGTCCGAAAGGAAACCTTTTGTAACTTCTTGAGAATGCTCTATGGGTCTGGATGCATTCATTAAAGCCTTTGTTGAACACCTGTGCACTGGGTTCTGTAATTCTCTTGAAGCCCCTGCACCTTTTCTTAGTAATGAATTTAAAGGTAGGTCAGTGACCACTTTAGGGCCAAGAAAAAATTTTTGAAAAAAAGGAAAATCCTTGGGGAGTGCTGCTTTGACGCCCCGATAACTGATTAAATGCACGTACCTTGATTCTCTACATCTCTCATGCTCTTGTCCCTTGAAGAGTCTCTAACATACAGAATTGTTCGATGATTTTAAGCCTTACACTGTGGCTTTGTGGGGGGAAAAAAAGAAAACCTTGTGCATGACAAGCCTCTAATTGGGTAAGGTGGTGCTCAGTAGTCAAGGTCGACACTGAGCTCACCAAGCAGCCAGAGGAAGGCTGTGGAATGTTTCTCTTTTTGTAAATTTACATTGGTACCTCTTAGTTGCTAGAACAGACTAGTAGATGTCCATTTCAAGAACACTTCTTTCCTTCCTTCTCCTCTCTTTTCATCTTTTTGTCTGTCTTTTGTCCATCTTTCTGTCTTTTTCCATGCTCTTGTTTCTTTTTCTTGAATTTTTCTCTTGGCTTTTTCTTGCATGAGGCCCCTTAGATATGTGACCTTGGAGCTTAATCTGTGTGCAGGGAGAGATTCTGGGACTATTTCCTTCTTTTTTAGACTCTACTCATAGGTCTTGGGATATAAGATCCTCTTCCAGTATTTTCCTGCCATCTGATGGATTCCTGCAAAATTAATTAGTAGTGTAATATTTCTCAATTTTTTCTTGACTCCTTCACTCCTGTCATTTGATCTTTCATCTCTGTAAGGAAGAACCAATCAATTTTTCTTTTTAGTAGTATGCCTCTTACAGATGTTTAAAATTGCCCGCTGTTAGGTTCTATTTCTTTCCTTTTTTAAAGTATTTTATTTGTCAGAGAGAGAGGGAGAGAGAGGGCATGCACTCACAAGCAAGAGGAGCACCAGGCTCCTAGCTGTGGGGACCCTGATGTGGGGCTCCATCCCAGGACCCTGGGATCACGATGTGAGCTGAAAGCAGAGGCTTTAACCCACTGAGCCATCCAGGTGCCCCTAAAATATCCAGAGACTTTAAAATGAAATTGCTTTTAGAAGAAACTTCTCTAACATGGTGTCATAACTATTTGCTAAAGCATTAATGTGATCACACGTTAGAGCATATGGAATTCTATGTTTTCCCAGAGTGTTCTGCTGAATTATCACCATCTTTATATATTCCACCCATATAAACTTCAACTTACTCAAACAGATTTCAAGAATGAGTCCTGTCCTATTCCACATGTACCCAGTGCCTCTTTTCCCTTTTCTCCAATTTTCCGGTTTCTGTAGCTCTAGGTCTTGCTCAGTTACACTGAAATAATTTAATTTTTGAAAAGAAATAACTTAATTCTTGAAAAGATTCCAATGAGATGTTTCCATCCCTGTGTGTCAAGGGAATAAAGACCAATTTTAATATTAGCACTGTCAAAGCAATTAGACAATTACATGACAGGAAATGATACATATTTCAAAACCAGTCATGTAAAACCTGTATCCATCACAAGTTGTAGTGACATCATACCTTTTTCTTTGCTTTACGTTACTAGGAAAGACAAGACATAAGAGGCGCTAAAAGAAAGCAATTAACAAAAAACACAAGCTTGCTTTTGAGTAACATAATGAAATGAGGACATGGTCAGCTTTAACTTTGACTTCTGTAATCGTATTTGACGGTGAGAACTGATGGAACAGGGCCTTGAGGTACTGCAGGCTTTTCATGTGTTGTAAGTACAGCTAGGAACTTCATTAATACATTTTGGTGTTATATTGAAAGATGAAAAAATATCTTTTCTGCTTCAAACTAGATTGATGATTCAAACATCTAAAACTTAAGGGATGCCTGGGTGGCTCAGTTGGTTGAGCGGCTGTCTTCGGCTCGGGTCATGGTCCCGGCGTCCTGGGATCCAGTCCCGCATTGGGCTCCTTGCTCGGCGGGGAGCCTGCTTCTCTCTCTGCCTCTGCCTGCCACTCTGTCTGCCTGTGCTCACTCTCTCTGACAAATAAATAAATAAAATGTTTAAAAAAAAAAACAAAACTAAAACTTTTCTGTTAAATGGTTGGTTAATCTCTACTATTTGTAACACAGCATACCACACACATAGAAGAATTCCTATAGTGAGAGGCCAGAAAGCAGAGTCCTCTCTGTTCTTTTTCCTCCTCCCTTGCCCCTCCACCGCCCAGTCCCGCCTTCTAAGTAAGTTAGCCCCATGTCCCTTCTGCTGCCTGACTTCTGTGTCCTTCCCATCCGCTTAATTTCAGTGTCTCCCGCCTGAGCTCTCACCAAATCTCATATAGCCAGCTTCTTACCTCTGCACTCCATCCTTCAAAGGCACTGGCTGGTGTCATCTCAAGAGACAAAAACAAAACCAGAACAAGATCAGTAGATTGGATCCCTGCTCTGTGTGTCCATTGCCTGTGGTGATGGTTTTCAGAGGGGTTTCTCAGATGGGGCTGGGTCACTGGGCCTCCAGGTAGTGGTCACCACCACCACCCCCCCCCCGTCGCTGCCTCAGTTGGAAAAGCTCCATTTTTATTTTGCCTTTCAACTTGAACTAAGAGTCTGTTGAACAGAGTGTTCTAGGATTAAGAAAAGAGAAGTTTGAAAACCATGGGATCATATAACTGCTAAAGTGCTTTGTCTTCTCCATATTCTGCTGGAGGTGCTAATTTTGACCTTGGCATTTTTTAAATTACATTTTTTTATTCTAAAATACATGCGTTTATGTTCAGATCTCTCAGTTCTACAGTTCATAGGCTTGTGTTTGAATGCTTTGTGACTAGGGCTTTTAGGCATATTCATTTTTTTATTCTGTACCTGATGGTGTTATTTAGCACCATTTTATGGATGAGGAGACTGAGGCACAGAGCTTAACTGTCTTGCCCAAGTTCATGTAGTGTGTAAGTAGCAGAGCCAGGATTCTGACCTCAGTGACTTTCTCCAAAGAGTCCGCACTTCAGAACAGTAGACTTTGAGAGCAAAGTCAGTGTATTGGCATAATTAGGGGGCTTTTTTTTTTTTAAAGATTTTATTTATTTATTTGTCAGAGAGAATGAGGGAGCGAGCACAGGCAGACAGAGTGGCAGGCAGAGGCAGAGGGAGAAGCAGGCTCCCTGCTGAGCAAGGAGCCCGATGTGGGACTCCATCCCAGGACGCTGGGATCATGACCTGAGCCGAAGGCAGCTGCTTAACCAACTGAGCCACCCAGGCATCCCTAGGGGGCTTTTTAAAGACTTGACTTGGAGGGCGCCTGGGTGGCTCAGTCGGTTAACCATCTGCCTTCAGTTCAGGTCATGATCCTGGGGTCCTAAGATTCAGTCTTGCTTTGGGCTCCTTGCTCAGTCGGGAGCCTGCTTCTTCCTCTGCACCTCCCTCCTGCTCACACACACACACACACACACACACACACACACCCCTTTCTCTCTCAAATGAGTAAAACCTTAAGAAAAAACAAGAGCAGTCAGTTAAAGACTTGAAGAAGCACAGCCATCAGACACTTCTGTCTACAGGCTTTGAATTTGGGTCTCCGTGTGCTGTCATGTTATTGTTAAGCTCAGGCCTGCATGGGGGCCCTTTGGGGGAGTGGGTCAAGGGGCAGGAGCATGGGAGCAGGGGGACTGCATCACAAAGTGGAGAAAAAGGAGACAATAGGCCGGCTCCCCCAGCCCAGAAGGCTCTGGCCAGCAGGTTTTTGACCTTGATCTGAAGTCTCTGGGGTGGGTGCACTGGTCTGTGCTTCTAATTGCTGATGTCAGCACAGAGCCTGCAGTCCCCCCTGTCCCAGCTCTGTGGTTCCCCTGTTCCCTGAACTCTGGTCACTCCTCAGGGTGGAAGTTGCTCTGTTGCTTTGGTCACTCGAGGTGTTAGAATCTTCTCTCCTCTTGCCATCTGAGAGACAGTTGGGGGACTTGTAGATAGATTCTGAAGAAAAATCTCTGAAATCAGATTTTCAGGAGTGTGGCTCACTGAACTCTCAAAAGCAGCAGGGCAGAAGGCGGCCTCTCTGCCGAAAGGCCGAATGCCCCCGCCTCCTGCCTTGGGCAGCGGTTCCCAACAACAAAAGCTTGTCTGTGTCTTTTCTCACACACAAAGTTTTGCTCCCTGGGAGTCATCGCTGGGGGGCTAGTCCCGGCTGCCACCTTATTTTCCTGGGCAGAAACCACGACTCAGTGGGTTGATGGAGCAAAAACTTCTTTACAAAGACAAATAAATGTGGGTTGGTAGGAATTTGCGCAGAAAAAGAGGTCTTTTAAAAAACCCCTTTGTAATGGTATAAATGTGACTGCTCAGACCATTCCCACATGGGTGCTTCGGACTGTTCTCTCTCTCTCTGTCTTCTGGAGGTGAGGGGGCCTTGTCCCTCTGTGGGGGAAGCCACTGAGCGGCTGGTTCAGCTGCAGAGGATGGCAGGTCCTGGGCCCAAGGTTTCCTTAGCATCCTCCGTGCAAGGCCAGGCCTGGGAGGGGGGGTTGTGCCAGGTGGGGTGCAATTAGTGGCTAATCTCCTGCCTGGAAGCAGCAGGGTGAGGTTCTCAGCTTCTCAGGCCCCGTGTAAACCAGAGTTGAGCCTCAGTGTGGCACAGGATTAGAAAGAAAATACGGCAGTAGGAAGGGTCAGGAGTGGATTCCAGGGCCTGGCGGACCCTGGGTGATTGTGAATAGACGCCTCCGTGCGGAGCATTCTGCCCGAAGTACCCCCTCCTAGATGTATACTTAAAGGGAGCTTTCTGCGTGGCACTCGAAACATGAATTATTGAATTATTGGCTTGTTGGCTGTGATCAGCCCGGGGAGTGGAGGGCCGTTGGTCTAGGAGGAAGGGTCCGTCCGGTTTGTGGATTGCCCTGAGGCTTGTTTTTGTTCTTTTCCTCCCTGCTGCCCAGCCTTCTGGAGGTTTTACTGCCTATTAGCCTCTTTGTTACAGGGAGAAACAAATAAAAGGAGTTAAAATTCAACTTCTGGTTTTCCTTCTGGCTTAGCTGCTTTCGATAAAGGGTAGTCGGGTGGGTTAGGAGTGCGGAAGGTGAAGAGCTAGATTGTCTGTTCTGCCCTTCTGTCCCTCCGTCTGCCCTTCTGTCCCTCGCAGTTGCAAGTGTACAGCCATTATGAGCAGAAAGTGAAAAGGGAGATTCTTTGTAACAAAAGGACAGGCGTTAGAGCCTAATTGGAAAGTATGCATGCCCAAAATGTGCTCTCCTGTAGCCAGGAACATGGTTTTAAAAACACGAGAAATGAGGATAAGGTAAGCGAAAAATACTTGAGAAAGCTCAAGCGGAGTTACTTGATGGCAGGTAATGAACAAGTTAATATTAGGATTGAGTTTTTCTTTGCAGTTGGGAAAAAGATACGCAGTTGACTGATAAAGACAGCTAATATTCAGTATTTTCTTTTTTTTTTTTTGGTGGTCGGGGGACTTGTATTAAATTTAAGACTGTAAGACTTATCACTAGTTCTTGGAGACACCGTAGGTGAAAATTCTCGCACATCTAAACTGAAAATATCTCTCTTTGGGCGGGTGTAATATTTCACTAGAAAAAAAGTGTTAAAAATCCTGCCAGATCACAGGTGACAAATGGAGCGCAAAAGGCACAGAAAATCCGTGGTTTTGACTTAGGTGGCTGCTTACAGTTGCGTGCCTGCAGCCATCCATCCATATTTGCTCAGAGCTGCCTTGCTTGCTGTTAAAGAATGTGGCATTAAGGGGATCCCAGGAGCTCCTCATTAAGCTCAGGTTCCATGTCTTCAAGGGCCACTGAACGACTGGAACTTTAATCAACATGCATGCGGAAGGGACCTTGGATGGCTGTTAATATTGTTTAATTAATCAGAAGAGGGACCAGGGAAGGGGAGGGGTGGGGTGGGACGACCCCCCCCCCCTCCTGCCCAGGAACTCATCACCTGTAGCTTTTCCTCCTGTGATAGAAAAAGCAAAGCAATATCCCTAGAGGCACTCTGCTTAGGGACTAGAAGCTTGCCAGGAATGCAGCCTCAGGGCTGGGAAAACCCTTCCTGATACTTTCCTTTGAAGTAGACCTATGATAGAGAGGGTCTCCAGGTTTTTGTGGGGAGTCCCTAGATTGGGGGGGGGAAGCTGCTGCCCTTAGAAGGCCTGGTCATATTCAAAACCCGCCTCAAAGGTGGTCTCTTCAGAAGAGGACCCATGGAACTGGGACGGGAGGCAAGCCTACTTTTTTGTCCATGGCCAGAAGGGAGGTCAGGGAAGGAGGGGGCGAGGGCAGACCCTGTGCCAGAAGGCGGACAGAAGAGAGAAAACTGAATCAGACGGGAAAGTGCACTTAAAAAGGATGGGGGTGGGGGGTGGCCGCTGAAAAGGTGGAACAATAAGTTCTCCCGAGAGAAAGAAAGCAAACAAATAAGGAAATTCAATCAAATCAGATAAAGTCCTTTTAAGGAAAAGATGGTGTTAGCAAAACAAATAAGTCAATAGAGAACAAGAGAAAGCACACTGGTGAAACTGCCAGAGGAAAGTTCCAGCAAGTGTGAAGGAGAGAGGAAAGCTCAGATTGGAAAGTGAGGCTAAAATTCTTAAGGAGGTTGGAGGCTGGGGACATCTTTGAGAATGGGGGTCATGTACATTTTCATGTCCTATTTTTCTTTGATGATGTCCAGAAAGTTCCATGCATTTCAGTGCAACATATGTAATGACTAACATCCATTGCATACATAATGACAAATGCATTTAAAGGTAAAGGTAGAACATCCGTGTAAGAAGGGACGGTTTTGAAAAGAGGGGTCTTTTAGAGCCAGAAAATTTGTCCTCCTTTATCTGCGTTGTTTTGACAAGCTCCCCCTTTAATCAGATTTTCTTTCCAACTGTCCTGTGAATAGTAGGAGGGAGACTTTGTTAATCTCATGCTCTAGAACCATCCATGTGGGAAGTGAGGTTTGCAGAGGTCATATGAGTGCCTTCATTTCTTTGCTCACCGGTGCCTGCAGTCAGAAGCAGAGAGAATCAGAATGTTGCACTGGCCGGAGACTAGATTGCAGAGAAGGTGGTGTGCTGGTTTCAGTCAAGACCATTTAGGTATGTCCTTCAGTTTACTCTCATTACAAAGAATTTAGGAAGAAGTGGTATATTTTCATAGCATTTGCTCTTTGATGGTAGTTTCTTTAGTTACGTGTTGTTGAGGGACACTGCATGCTTGCTGCCGCATTTGGTTATGATAATGGGGAGCCTTCAGTGCTGAGAGAATGGAATTGGCTATTAATTGAAGTCTAGTAGAAATACTGAAGTATCTAGTAAATACCTAGATTAAGAGACTTGTGGGCCAGAGTTGGATTGGAATTAGGTAAGGGTTGAGAAGGAAACTTGGAGAGATTAAGACTTGTCTGTTCATTTATTTATTATGGAACATCCCCTATAGTTGAGGCACTGCGCTAGGATCTAGTAAAATAAAGGTGAAAAGAGCGCTCTTCTTGCTGATGCCCATCATGGAAGGCGGTGACAAACACAAACTGATGCTTTTAAACCTTACCATGGCTGTAGTATCTGGAGTGCCTCCAAGACTTTGCATTATTTTTAGAGATAAGTGATGCTGGCGGAGAGGTCTGTAAAGATGATGTGGGATGGAGATCCACTCACTCTACTGGTGCCTGAGTGCCCCTTCTTCATACCTGTGACTAAATCTTGGAAGCAAGTGACACTTACAGTTGGGGGTCTGTGTGCTACTTGAAAGACCTTTCCGTAACTCCTTGTGAGGGTTGGTTGTTGGTCTGAGAGCAGTGGACAGTGGAGAAGGCCTTGGTGAGGAAAAAGGAACAAAAGATGTGTGCGTTTTCTATTGCTGAGGTAACAAATTGCCACAAACTTAGTGGCTGAAAACAACACACATTTATTATTTTCTAGTCCTGTACGTCAGGAGTGTGATGAGTCTCTCTCATGGGACCAAGATCCAGGTGTTGGCAGGCCTATGTTTCTTCTGGAGGCTCTGGGAAGAACTGGTTTCCTTGCTGTTTCTTTTTGCCCACGTTCCTTGGCTCACGGATGGCTGCATTCCTCCATATTTACAGCAACTGATGTCCTGTCTTGTCCTTCATATGCTGTCATCTCTCTAGTTTCTGGCCACAGCCTTGAAAGATTGGTCCCACCCAGAGAAACCAAGGTAATCTCCCTGTTACAGGGTCTTTAACTCTTACCACCTCTGTGAAATCCTTTTTGCCCTGGACGCTAACATATTCCCAGGTTCTGGGGCTTAGGATGTGTACATCGTTGTCTGCTCCAAAAAGGAGGAATGAGATCTTGCTTCTGTGTCTTCGGTTCTCTGACCCAGGGAAATGGGCCTCCAGGCTTTTGTTCAAGTGTTTATATGGCTGCCATCATTGCTAGACAGCTGTTTTTGATATGTCATTCTTGGACTTAGAAATACTCCTTGGCAGGGCCCTCAGGTCACCCCATTAGGAGGGTCCTTCTCACCCCTTCTCATCGTGGTCTTGAATGAGAACTCTGTGTTCTGGTTGGATGTGTTTACTTGCCATCGCCCTGTGTCCAAGGCTCAGTTCTGCACATTCCTGACTCCACGCCTTTGCCTGACTAGTAGTTTCTGCCAGACTGAAACACTCTCTTCCTTTATTTCTGCCCATCCTTCCTATGCAATCTGTGACATTGACCATCTTTACTCCACATTTAGAGTCGATCATAATTAGCTAGTGCTGTTATTTAACTTTTTGTGAATGCATTTGATCTTTCCGTCTAGACTAGCCATCTGAAGGTGGTTAAAAGGCTGAGTCCTGGATTCAGCCTTAGAGAGATTGAATGGTCTGGGATGGAGCCCAGCAGTTTGGTTTTTTAACAGACCCTGTGGGTGATGCTGAAACGGGCAGCCTACAGGCAACACGTGCTCAACACTCCTGGAGAGGGGGACTGAATGATCTATCCTCTCCTCGTGATAGACATCGTGCTGTCCTTGTCCAGAGAGATGATGATGTTTTTGAGAAATGAATGTCAGTTTGCCCCAGTGAGTATTAATCTAGAAAGAGCATGTCTTGTGGGAAGTGTGAATTAGATCGAGTTCAGGGCACCAAACTGTACACCATCTTTTTGGAGCCAGTGTTGAGTTGCAAAGTTCAAAGGCAGATGAAGAGCCAGTCCTTGCACTCCAGCGGAAGTGGGTGAGACAGATAAGACAGCTGAGCTTTGGGAATGACCTGTTTGGGATGGCAGAATTGCCATGCCTCCAGGTTTACTTTTTTTATCGAGCTTCTCTGTATTTCAGGGACCTAACGTGAAATATCAAAAGTAGGAATTCGGTCATGGAAAAGATTCAAAAGAGGAAAGGTGGCTAATTCTTGGTAGCATAAGCAAAGGGAACTCCATGCTTTCAGTGCATTCTGATAACAAGCTTTCCTTGATGGTTGGAATGCAAAAAATACCCAAAAATCTGAATTCCCACTGAACCAAGCATTTTTGGAATCAAGGCCTTTCATGAATATGCCATGATTTTGTGATCTCTGTCTGTCAAATAAATAAATAAAGTCTTTAAAAAAAAAAAAAAGGAAGGAAACAAATAAGTACCTGGCATGTCCTAGCTTCCAAAGATGCTTGACTGTATACTCTTACTTGATCGTACAAAGGCAGGAATGATTCCCATTTGGCTTTTAAAATGACAAGCAACTCAAACGTTAGTTGACTGAAGGAAATGTCGATGGGATATGACAGAGTCATGTCTTGAACCTGGATCTCGTGTTTCTGTCACCACAGTAGGAGAGCAATATGGAGTATCCAGCCGCCTCCGATTTGTGGCTTGTTTTCTCTCTTCATAATAGAGCCCTTGTGCTTGGATTTATAAAGAATGTTTCTTTTGATATTTAGAAAAAAAAATCTCATTAACAATTGGATGTTTGTAGTCCAACAGATTCATGATCCCTGCAGAGCACTGTGCTGGGCGTTGGGAGATCTCTGCTCTTTTCCTGGTACAACACAGGAGCTTGGTGACCTTGAGCCCGCTGGTCAGCCGTTGCTGCATCAGATTTCTAGTTGTTAGAACCGGGTTTATCAAACCTGCCTCTTCTGTAGCTTAAAGAATTGCTGTGGGAAAAGGTCACTGCCCTGGATAAAAGACCGTTTATACTATTGCAGATCTTACTTGGAATACTTAGGGAAGTAAAATGTTTTCTTCTTGACTGTGTTTAAATAATAAAGAGTACTAATCATATGCCAGACTTGAATGAACTCAGTCCTCACAACGGCCTTAGGAGATTGGGCTTATTTTCCCATTTTATTGACATAAAGAAGTTGAGGTTCGGTGACTTGCCCAAGGTTGCAGATCTTACGAGAGGCAGAGATGAATTGGAACCAATGTGGTTTTGCTCCAAAGCCCATGGTAGTATCTGACCAGAGATCAAAGTCCTACTGCTTATGGTGTGAGGGCAATTTGCCTTCAATAGGATGTTGACTGTGTTCTATATTATTGGTAGCAAGAGGTGACAGGATTGATTAGGGACTCTGAAGTTCTCCTATACACACTTAAAATAGATGGTGGCTTTTTCTTCAGTCTCACATAAAATGTGAGTAAAAGGGGTGCTGGGTGGCTGAGTTGGTTAAGCATCCGACTCTTGGCTTCAGCTCAGGTCATGATCTCAGGGTTGTGGGGTCAAGCCTTGTGTCGGGTTCTGTGCTGAGTGCAGAGCCGGTTTAAGACTTTCTCTCCCTCTCAACGCCTGGGTGGCTCAGTAGGTTAAGCGCCTGCCTTCAGCTCAGCTCATGATCCCAGGACCCTCGGATAGAGCCCCACACTGGGCTCCCTGCTCAGCAGGGAGCCTGCTTCTCCCTCATCCTCCGTCTGACTCTCCCCTGCTTGTGTATGTAATCTCTCTCTCTCTCTCTGACAAATGAATAAATAAAAATTTTTTTTAAGGTTTTTTTATTTATTTGACAGAGGCAGGCAGAGAGAGAGGGGGAAGCAGGCTCCCCGCTGAGCAGAAAGCCCAATGCAGGGCTCCAGCCCAGGACCCTGAGATCATGACCTGAGCTGAAGGCAGAGGATTAACCCACTGAGCCACTCAGGTGCCCCTGAATAAATAAAATCTTAAAAAAAACTTTCTCAGACAATTATCATATGATCTCCCTGGTATAAAGAATTTGAGAGGCAACATGGGGGGTTTGAGGGGTAGGGAAGGAAAAAATGAAACAAGATGGGATTGGGAGGGAGACAAATCACAAGAGACTCTTAATCTCAGGAAACAAACTGAGGGTTGCTGGGGAGAGGGGGGTAGGGATAGAGTGGTTGGATTATGGACATTGGGGAGGGTATGTGCTATGGTGAGTGCTGTGAAGTGTGTAAACCTGGTAATTCACAGACCTTTACCCCTGGGGCTAATAATACATTATATGTTAATTAAAAAAAAAAAGACCTTCTCTCCCTCTCCCTTTGCTCCCCACCTTCTCTCTCAAATAAATAAATCTTTTAAAAAGTGAATAAAAACATCTTTAGAAAATACTGCTATTCCTATGGCTCAAACTCTAAGAGCAGTGAGCTTGCTATGCGAAGCAGCTTTTAGAGGATTCCCTTCCCTCCAGCCTTTTCTAATAGGGATTCTGGAGAAACTAGTACTATTCAACCAGAATTTAATTTGAATTGAATTAGTAACTAATTGAATGTTGTTTTCTCTTCTCATTGGCTCCTCTCCCTTGAAGGAAAGTATTTTAAGCCTAGAGTATGTATTTGCCTTATTTCATGGTTAGAGTTCAAATATGTTTCCCCCTCTTCTCTTGCTTTTCTCTTGAGCAACAGATGGAAAGGTGGATCCTTTTGTTATTCTTATCCCCTTTGGCTGGTTTTAAACATGTTCTTCTTTTAGTTTTACCACTTCTCTAAAAGTTCGACACAGACATTTCTTGTTTGGTTCCTCTTCACCCAGTGTGACAATTCTCAAGGTTTCTGTAGTTCCCTGGGAATGCATTTTTATGAACTGAATTTTGTGCACTCCGGTGAAATTGTTGGGGGGCGGGGAAGGGAGCAGGATACACTTTCTAGAAGGTTTCTTCTGTCATTTGTTGATGAGCTTTTATAATTTCCATTTTACTGTCCTTGCCCCTAGAGGATGACCTTGGATCTTAGCGTAGGCTTGATTGAGTGTAAAATGAGTTAGCACAAGTGAAGTAGAAACAGGTCAGCCCATGAGGAGGAGGCTCAGATGCTAAATCTTGTTCTGTGAATTGAAAGCATTTGCCTCAGAGCCTCTCTGGGAATGCCTGTCCTGTTTCTTAGAGAAATAAGCTACTGTGCACATGTGGTTGCTGTTTATGCCTTAGATGTTTGTGCTCAGTTCTTTGGAGGGGTAGGGGATGCAAAAAATTGCTCTTATTTCTGGCCTCAGGAAGCTTACAGAATTGAGGCGGAGGGTCGGATGGCCTTAATTCCTAGACATTCATCTAGCTTATCTCCGCTAGACACAAGATGTATGAAGATTTAAACAGAGCTATGACCGCTACTCTTGGTTTGTTGTTCAGTAGAGAACTCATCCCTGGGTTGTCACAGTGGGAGCAGTACTGCTGTAGAAGCATGAGCAAGAAACCCAGAGTGAGTGATCACCTCTGCCAAGGGACTCGGGGAGACTCCACAGAGAGGGGGAGTTGAGCAGATTTAGAAATGGTTTCCCCTCAGACGGGTGGGTTTGAGTGGTTTTGGAGGCGAGACTCCCACGTGCAGAGTCACTGAGGTGTGATTTTGCCTGCTGTGTTGGTGAAGGCCCCAGAAATGTAGGGGAGAATCGGAAGTACTGTTTTGTTTACTGTAGGCAGTACCAGAGAACCCAAGAGCAGGAGGGCTGAACTTCCCAGATTTGGAAATGCACTTCTGAGATGTTCCAGATCCATGGGCTACCTGGTCAAAGTGGTTGAAATGGGATAAAGGCATACGATGGGAAGAAATCATGGAGGGAAGGGGAGACCTGGCCCCTTGAATGCCCTGAGGGAGGCTTCTGGGTATTAGTCCCAGTACAGTGCTCTATTTTCATTGCTTTTGCTCCTGTTTCTTTAAGGACTCATTTCACAATTATTCCAGATGATGACAATGGATCTATCCTCCCCTCTGCCTGAATTAAACAGTTTGCATGAGTAGGGAATAGGAGACTCAGCATTGTTGGCTAGAGTTTTTTTTATTTTTTATTTTTTAGATTTTTATTTATTCATCTGTCAGAGAGAAGGAGCAACAGAGGGAAAGAGACTGAGCAAGAAGGGGGAGCAGCAGGCAGAGGGAGAAGCAGGCTCCCCGCTGAGCAAGGAACCTGATGTGGGACTTGATTTCAGGACTCTGGGATCATGACCCGAGCCGAGGGCAGATGCCCAACCAACTTAGCCATCGAGGTGCCCTGAAATACTTTAACGAGCTCTTCTTTAGTGTGTCTTCACTGCAAGAATGATGTTAACACATTAATCTTAGTGCCTTGGCCTCCAGACATCAGTGGCCTTGTACCCAGAGCAAAGGACCAGGGTTCCCTAGAGTTTTTCCTTTCTGCTTTGGCAACACACAGGCCTGGCCAACCACACAGCACCTTCCAGGTTGTGAACTCTGGCTGAGTCCCGTCATTTGGCACCTCCATCTGGCCCCGCGCGAGTTCTCTTGCCTGTCCTGAGGGAGGAGGTGCTCCAGATGAGCCTGGCCTGGTGACTTGCTGCAGGTATGCCGACCACCTTTTCTCTGGAGAAAACATTTTCATTACCAGTGAAACTTCATTTCTTGAGTTTATTTTCTCTTCATGGTTTTCTGAAACTGAGATGACTTCAAAGAAATGTGTGGAGTTTTCTTTTTCCTTTATCCCTTTACAGCCTACCTATCTCCTCTTACCCCCTCAGCATCTCTAATGAATCTGAACTTGGGCCATTTTGGATTTGAGGAATCAAAAATGGAAGCTTGGCCAGTAATTGGGTTTCAGGAAATGTTGAGCTGAAGTCATTTCATGACACAAAACTGGCACAAGGCCATTCTGTTCACATGTGGCCGCCTGTCATCCTTCTCCCTCATAAGGCCCCTGGGGTTTCAGTATTGAGGAGCAGGGAAGAGAAGGTGGTGGTGTAGACAGCCTGCTGAGTGCTATTCCTGAACTAATTACCTCCAAAGCATTATGCGTTCTTACAGATTTTCTCCTTTGTACTTGATAGAGCAAGTTTTCCTTTCTCAACTTGATCCAAAGAGAGAGCAACATCTGTGTTCCCCTGAAGCGCTGTAGGCCGGAGGCCAGTATCACTATTCACATCTTTTGGGGGTTTTCGGTGCCCTTGAGTTTGTTGCTTCTGTTTTCGAGTATCAGGCTGCCCAGGTTGTGTCCCTCAAGCTTTGGAGGGTGTGGAGGATTATTCCCTCTTTCCTCTTTCTGCCTCCTGGCCTAGGAAGCCTCCCTTACAGCCAGAGGGGCTGAGGGAGGCAGGGCCGCTCCAGCAAGGAGGGAAACTGCAGTGTTCTTGGCCTTGCCTGTTTTTATTTCTTCCCTGGGCCGGCACTGCCTTACTTTAACCCTTGAATAAACCCACTGCCTGGGCAGGATCTCTGTTCTCCCTTCTCGCTGGTCTTTGGGCTCTTCTGTCCCCCAACAAGAGGTGGAGCCCTGGGTCTTGCCTGTTCCCCCGGTCTGCCCTATCACCCAACTCCTCTTTCCTGGAAGTACCAACACGTTTCTGTACGGGCTGAACCTGTTCGTCACTAATTCTTGATGGATTGTCCTTCCCTTTAGCAAGCTGAAATAAAACACAGAAATCTCAAAATAGATGTAACCAGACTCCTCCAACTTAATAAAGACCATATGTGCTCACACTTGGAATTCAGTTTGTCCTGTTTGGTGAGTGGTACCTCTCTCGCTCTGCTGCCTCTCTCCCACCTCCCTATTTTCTGCAGATGGAAGGCTTGACAAAGCTTTTCCAGCAGCTCATGTCTGTGTACTGAGTACTATTTTGAGCCCACGAACCCTGTTTTGATAGTATGTATACGGTGTTAAAAGAACCATCTGCATATATACCATTTTGTTTGTGGAGGATGCTGACAGCATGGGATTAATCCTGCTGGCGTCTTCATAGTGAGCTAGCTGTGGCCTTTTTCCAGTGTGTGCCTGGCTTGTGCTTGTGCTTGGTGGGTTTTGCCCTGCAGCCCTTGGCTTCTGAGAGCAGGTCTGGTGAGAGACTGTGCCAGCCAGTAGCCTTCTCTCCCTGAGCTCTTAATGTGTAGCAGGCACTGTGCTCCGCTCTCTGTGCTCATTTGGTCTCAAAATAAGCTTATTTGGCGTAGGGACCGCTTTCCCCACCACTATCATCCCATTTTCCCACTGAGCAGCCTGAGGCATGGAGAGGGTAAGCTACTTGCCAAGGTCCTGTGACTAACGGTCTGGATTTTTGGCCCACTCAGTTGAGCCCCAGGGCCCATACTCTTATTCAGATCTAATTGCTCCTCCTGAATGGCTAAACGGAGTTATCATCAGAGGATCCGACTTAGCCTCTGAATGGCGATGATAGTCATGCTTTGGGTTTCACAGTGATACCTTTATTTGAGGGATTCTGAAGAATTCTGACTTTATTACCTCCCTTGAGGTCTTGCATTAGAAGTAACCTTCCCTCATACATAATGAGATGCCTGCCTGGTTTCCTCAGGAGTATGTGTGCATGTCTAGAGCTGGCCTGGCTGGGACAGGAGCCGCTTGCTTCGTGTGGCTTTGTAGCATCGAACTGGGCTTCATGGACTGGGAGCAAACGCTTTCCTTGCGTATCATGGCAATTAGTTTAAAACTAGGAACGAATACTCAGTTCAGTTAATGGAAAACTTTTCTGAATGTTTAGAACAACTTGGGTAGGGACGCCTGGGTGGGTCAGTTGGTTAAACATCTGCCTTCAGGGGCACCTGGGTGGCTCAGTGGGTTAAAGCCTCTGCCTTTGGCTCAGGTCATGATCTCAGGGTTCTGGCGTCATCGGGCCCCTTTCTGCTCGGCAGGGAGCCTGCTTCCTCCTCTCTCTCTGTCTGCCTCTCTGCCTACTTGTGATCTCTGTCTGTCAAATAAAAATAAATTAAATAAATAAATAAATCTTTAAACATCTGCCTTCGGCTCAGGTCATGAACCCAGGGTCCTGGGATGGAGTCCTGCATTGGGCTCCCTGGTCAGCTGGGAGTCTGCTTCCCCCTCTGCCTGCTGCTCTCCCTGCTTGTGTGCTCTCTGTCTCTCTCTCTGATGAATAAATAAAATCTTAAAAAAACAAAACAAAGCAACTTGGGTATGAGCATGTATTTTTTTCAACTATCTATTTTGTGAAATCTAAACATAAATTAAGTGTATCTGATGGAAATTTAGCATCTGAATTAGACTGTGTTTTTCTTTTTTTTTAATATTTTATTTATTTATTTGACAGATAGAGGTCAGAAGTAGGCAGAAAGGGGAGGGGGGGAGAAGCAGGCTCCCCGCTGAGCAGAGAGCGGATGCTGGGCTTGATTCCAGGACCCTGGGATCACGACCTGAGCCGAAGGCAGAGGCTTTAACCCACTGAGCCACCCAGGTACCCCTAGACTGTGTTTTAAGTATAAAATACTCCGAGGATTTTGAAAATGAATTTTGCATTCTTTTTTTCACATTATATCATTGATGACATGCTGATTACGTGTTGCTGTACTTTCTTAAACCCACATACCTAAAATAGTATTATTGAAATCATTTTCACTTCATTTGACTTTTTAATGCAGCTGCTAGAAAACTTAATTCCAAATGTGGCTCACATTGTAATTCTATTTGACAGTGCTCTTCTGGAGCCTAGATGTGAATGCTTCCCTATAGAATAATACTTTGCCAAAGCAAGTGCTCAAAAGATAATTAGTGAGCGGGCTATTCGTTGGCAGGAGCTGTCTAGGAGAACAAATTCAGTGGGGAAGGGCTAATGGAACCTGATTACTTTTGCTGGAGTTGGTATCTTACTTTAGGATATAAATGAAGAAATAATGAGGCATCATATGCTAGGCATACCATACATAATGCTTTATCACCTTTTGAATAAATTAGCACTTTGTGTATCATGTCATAAAATGAAGGTAGAGAAAATTAGCCTGAGTCAGTTACTCTCTTGGTCAAGAGGAGTTTCCTCTTTCTGCTGTGAGCTAAGATAAACTGTGGCACTTGACCTTCCCTTTGGTGGGATCTGGCAGTGGAGTATACAAAGCCCTTATGAG